>PVJA010001760.1:0-30721 GCA_004027025.1 Myocastor coypus | reverse complement strand
AAAAAAAAAATCACATTTCTGGAAAGCAGACACTAGTTAAAAGGATTACAGTACTAGCCAGAGTCTTTTTAATTCTAGTTGGGCCTCAATCCTCAGAACATACACACAGCAACAGAAGCAGGAGAAAACAAATCAACAAAATGCCTATTAAAACTCCGAACTTAACTGTCTTACTCTTCTCTCATTGCTGGGACAAATACCCAACACTCAATATGAAGGAAGGAAAGGCTTATTTAGCTCGTAATTACTGGAGATTTCAATCCGTATTTAGCTGGCTCCAAGGCAAAGCAGATCGTGGCAGAGAACAACCTTTCATGGTGGCAGCAATGAGCAAGAGCCAAGGGAGGAATAGCAGCAGCTCCGTCAGCTAACTTCTCTTCCTTCCTTACAATGAAATGCAAGTTACCTGCCCCAGGGGAGGTGCAGCACCCACACCCACAATAATCAATCACAAACTCCAGAAGCTGCCCCATGACTGCATGAGGCTGTAGGGGGACAACTATACACAAACCATAACATTAACAAAGCAGATCTATTCAAAAACCAAACAGATGAATTATATAAGCTAACCAAAGAGGGGGGGAAAAAAAAGATCAGTAAGCTCAAGGATGAAAAAAACAAATTGATCACTGGCTTAAAGAAGATTCAAAATAAAAAAAAAAATAGAAAAGCTAACCAAAATGATATAAAAAAATCAATGACAAATTTAGCATAGGATAAGAGTCCATGAACGGTGCCAAATGGAAATCTATTAGCTAAAGAATTCTACTGAAAGTATGGGCCACAAAAGTGATCAATGTTAGTAGATTATCAGAACTGGAAGATAGGAATGGGGCATGTGACTGTATACTCAGAGAGCCCTTAAAAACAAGACCAAAGAAAATGGATACCACAGCATCTAGATTACTCAAATGTGACTATTTTTGAGACAAGAGCTTCCTATGTAACCCAGGCTGGTCTGGAATTTAAGATCCTCCTACCTTGGCTCCCAAGTCTTATGGTTAAAGACATGAGCCACTATGTTGAGCTACAAAAAAGAAGAACTTAGACTAACTGAAGTTAGACAAAAGTCCAAAGGCATAACTTACAGAAGGAAAAATATCTGTTTATAGAAATCATAGCACAAAACAGTCCTTAAACCCAAAATCCCTATACCATAGAATTTCTTCATGATACATCATTAAGTCAAAATTCTGGAGGTCCAATGCAAGAACAGAATCTTAAATACTATTAGAAGAAAGGAAATAAATTACTGGTAAAGGTAAGCCCATTAGACTAATAGCTGATGTCTGAACACAAACCTTAAAGGCCAAGAGAGCTTGAACAGCTCTGAAAGAAAACAAACTATATCCTTCAAAACTGATGGAGAAATGAGGACATCTCCCCATAAAAAAAATCTTATGAAATTCATGAACACCAAACCAGCACTCCAAAAAATTCTCATGAGTATGCTAGACAGATAAAGAAGACAACTATGTGAAAAAAAAAGTCTGATGGAATGAGTAAAACAGGAAGAGTGAAAAATGCAATGACAGCAATAAAGTAGTATCTTTCAGGGAAAATCTCAGTATAAATAGCTTCAATATGCAGTGGTACCTCAGTTCATGAACTTCATTCTTTCAATAATTCTGGTCACAAAATGAGTTGGATAACAACCAAATCAAATCCACTGGGTTGACTTGGGACAATTTAATTCAGTTCTTATCCAGTGAGGTTGTGACCAGAATCATGGAGAGAACTGATATTTGACAAAACTACCACTGTACGATGATCAAAAGATGCAGCTGGGGAGACGGGATTAAAGAACAAAGCCCAATGTAACACTGATACAAAAGAAATTCATAAACTAAAAAATCAAAAGACAGAATAGTCAATGTACTGGGAGTCTGAAAGACTTCATTTCAAAACTGATTAGAAGAGGTGAAAGTTACTACATATTCAAGGAACAATTAAACAAAAGGAGATGACAATTATAAAAATATATGCACCAAACAATGCACCCAATTTCATGTAACAAACACTACTATACATTAAAGATTAGATAAACATCAATAAACTTATAGCAGGGAACCTCAATACCCCACTGTCACAAATAGATTAACTAGATTTAAGTTGAGAAACATCAGAGTTGAATCATACCTTTCAACAAATGGATCTGATATCTACTGAGTGTTCCACCCAACATGATACACATTTTTCTTAGCAGCATAAGAAACTTTCTCCAAAGTAGGCCACATACTAGGCAATAAAGTATGCTTAAATATATGCAAAAGAATGAAATGTATACTATGTACATTATCAGATACCTCTGAAACTAGAAACGGCAAAAGAAACTCTGAAAACACCTGGAGGTTAAGCAATTTATCTTGAATAACCAATATTTCACAGAAGAAACCAATTCTAGAAATAAGAAGCTAGAGTGAAATGATTATACCAGTACAATTTACTAGAACATATGGGACACAATGAAAGTAGTTCTAAGGTGGAAGCTTACAGCCATGAGAAACATCAGAAGAACAGTAAGTCCAAGGACAAGCCAAAGTGGCTTAAAGTGCCTGCAAGCACAGGGGGCAGGGGTTCAATACCTGGGCCTGCCATGCCAGCCCTGCCCCGGTGGCACGCTGAGATGACAACTGAGACTGGGTGTGGTGGTGTGCACCTATAATCCCAGCTCTTGGGAGGCTGTAAACAGGTGGATCACTATGAGTCCAATCTAGTACTGAGACCCTGAACACCCTTGTAGACTCTTCCCTATAAATAAAATAAAAAAATAATGGTAAGTTTAAATCAATAACCTAGTGACACACCTCAAAGTTCCAGGAAAACAAGAACAAATGTAGTATAAAAATAGAGTAAAAATTGAGACTAAAACCACAATATACAGAATCAATGGACTGAAGAGCTAGTTTTTCAAAGAAATAAACAATTCTTCCCCTTTATTCAGCTCCTCGTACCAGAGCTCCAGTGCTGAACCAACCCCGCATCTCGTCTGGCAACCCGTCTGGCCCGTGCACCTGCCAGGTAAGGACACTCGGCCCACCTCCATTTTTTGGCTCCTCCCACCCAAGCTCCAGTCTCAAACCCATCCAGCATCCCGTCTGGCCCACACGCCTGTAGGACTCAACTCCAGAGCTCCGACTCCACGCACAGTCCTGACCCACGGGGTCTTGCAGCAGCCAGCAGCTGGAGCTCTGACATGCAGCCAGGCATGTCTGGAGGGGAACCAACTTGGTGGATCCAGACCAAACTCCCATAGGCACTAACCGCATAACTTCACCAAAGTGCAGAGATCACTGCCATACAAAATGATAACGACAAAGAGTAAGATGCACTCTCAGGGCCTAGGCCCACCCCAATCAAATACAGGAGACACTACCACGGAAGAAAATGAGAATCATGCAGTGGAAACCTCTAAATCTGAGGTAGACAGACAAGTACAAAAACACATACAGCAACTTAGATCAGAGATAATATCTGAAATAAAAAAAGAAATGCATGTATTAATAGACTCTGAAGTGGAAAAACAATTACAGAAACACACAGAGGAAACCACAACAGAAATAATCCCGGAAGTAAAAAAAGACATGCCTAAATTAATAGCATCTAAAGTAGGGGAACAAACGTGGAAGAGAACAGAGCAGAAATAATCTCTGAACTAGAGAGAGAAAGGATAACTATAATGAAAGTCTTTAATATTAAAGAAGATATTAATAAAAAATTAGAGAACAGAAAAATGATGGATTCCTTGACTAAGCAATATAGGAAAGAAATAGATCACATGAACTAGTTTCAAAAAGATATACAAGAAAATAAAATCTCAATCACAAGTTGGCAAAACTGTATGAATGAAAGTGAAGATAAGAGTTTCAGATCTTGAAGACACAGCGGCAGCCAGTGAAAAAGTAAGAAAGGATCTAAGTAAGAAAAGATCTCTTAAAAACAACTAGGATGCAGAAAAAATAATTCAACATCTTCAAGATGATGCAAAAATGAGCAATGTGAGATGAATAGGAATCAATAAGAAGGAGTCAATACAAATAATATAAAAAGAATATGGGCAGAATAGTAAAAAAACTTCCCAAATATGAGAAAGTAATTGGACATTCAGTTAACTGAAGCACACAGAACTCGAAATAACATCAACTTGACTAAAAACACACCCACATATATAATAGTCAAGATCCCAGAAATCTGGCAAAAGAATAATATACTAAAAGCTGTTAGAGCAAAGAAACAGATCACACTTAAAGGAAAACCCCTTAGAATAATGGCAGATTTCTCTTCACAAACCATGAAGAAAAGCATGGAGCAGAGTGCTTCAAGTCCTCCATGAAAACAAATTTCAGCCCAGACTACTATATCCGGCAAAACTCTCCTTCAAGTACGAGGGAGAAGTGAAATATTTCCACGACAAGGAACACCTAAAGAATTTCATGACGTCAAAGCCAACACTACACAGTATACTAACAAATATTTTAGAGAGGGACCAAAACGACTTGAATTCAACAAATAAGAACAGAAAGATCTCACCAAATAGGATAACCAACTAAACATAGGAGGAAAAAGTGGTAAACAGTAGCAAATAAAAGTCATGTCAATCATAAGTCAATATAGTTCAATTATAACTATCAACATAAATGGACCCAATTCTCCAATTAAAAGAAGCAGACTGGCAGAATGGATAAGGAAACAAAACTCAACAATATGCTGTATACAAGGAATAAACAATTCTTAGCCAAAATTACTAAAGGAGAACACAAAAGATCCATTATTAATGCAGTTAGAAGTGAAAATGTGAAATCACAACATACACTGCCAAAATCCAGACTTTTAGCCAGGGATATAACTCAGTGGCACAGTACCTCCTTGCTAAGTGCAAGGTCTTAAATTCAATTCCTGGTTTTTTGGTATTTTTTAAAATCAATCCAGATTTTATTATCTACTTTGAAAACCTGTACTCCAATAAGTTGGAGTATGTATAAGAAATTTCTAGTTACATCTGCAGTACCAAAATTGAGCAGAAAAGATACAACAACTTTGAATAGTCCAGTAGAAGACAACACAATTTAAAAGTATAAAAAACAAAACAAAACACCGTACTGAGAAAAACTCAGGACCTTATGGGAGAGTTAATATTGTGTTCTACAGGACCAACAGTGGAGAGATATCACCAATGTTTCTCAAATTCTAATGAAACTGACAGGAAAGGAATACTGCCAAACTAATTCCTGGAAGCTAGTATTACTCTGATTTTCAAAACCAGACAATAGCTCAACTGGAAAAAAAAAAAAAAAAGAAAAAAAAAGAAAAAACACATTCATCACATTCTCTAATGAATGTAGAGGAAAAAATCCTCAACAAGATATTGTCAATCAGTATGCAAAAAATCTTTAAAAAGATCATACATCATCATGACCAAGTAGAGTTAATCCCTGGGATGCATGCAGTTTGGCATACATGCAAACCAATAAATGTAACACATCACATAAAGATAAAAAAATCACATGATCAGAATATATACAGAAAAAGCCTTTAACAAAGTCTAACATCCATTTATGATAAAAACTCTGAACAAAATTCATAGAAGCTCTTATCTCAATCTGATAGAAGCCAATATCATATTAAATGCAAAAAAATGAAAATATCCCCTTTAAAATAAAAAATGTCTAAGACAAGGATGTCCACTATCACTACTGTTGTTTAATAGAGTACTTGAAACATTAAGCAATTAAGCAAGATCAAGAAATAAAAAGGAAATATATAGGAAAGGAAGAACTCAAATTATTTGTAGATGACATGATCTGACAACTCAAATTATACCAAAAAATTCTCAGAATAACAAAATTCAGCAATGTAGCAGTATACAAAATTAACACAAAATCAATAATGTTCCTATATTCCAATAATGAACTCATCAAAAAGAAATCAGGATAACAATACAGTTCACAATAGCATCAAGAAAAATTAAATACTTAGGAATTACCTTAACCAAAGAACTAAAAGACCTACAATATTCTGAAAAAGGAGACTGAAGAGAACATCAGAAAATAGAAGATCTTTAATGTATTTTTGGCCATTATAATTAAAAAATTTAATATAATTTTCTCTTTAATATAGGAATCTATACACTGTTATACTTCCATTCTTGTATGTAGGCAAACAGGTAAAGATAACATTGAAACTATAGAATTTTTAGGCTTTAGCAAAGAGTTAACCATCCTTTTAAAGAACTATCACCTGACTACAGAAATAATACTTTTTGGATAATCTACACAATGAGGGAAACATTCCTTTAATAAATCAAAGAAATCATAGCCTTAGCACTATTCCAGTGTATAACAAATTTGGTTGTGTTATTAGGAAAACATTTAGTAGAAGTCTAATGCATGGCAAATTGACACACTTTCAGAATTAAAACAGTAAATTTAACTGCTTACTCTCCTCCACGAAGCCCTACGAATGAGTGCCACATGTCTCCCGTTGAAATGTTCCACATCAGACCCAAAACATAACATAGAAAGCAAGGGACAAGAGAGACACACTATCATGTTTTCTTTTTGATGATCAGTTTAGAGAGAAGGCAACAAATGACAAAACCAGTCAGCTTTTGTGTATATCCTACTCTAAAAATATACTCAAATTCAATTTTAGCCCTTAGCTAATTTATCTGAATATTTTTATTTAAATGATTCCAAAATTTTATGCTTAGAGTAAGTAGGAATCTAAATTATAGCAAGTCTATGTGGGTTGGCCAAATGTAATACTTTTAAAATAAATTTTAAAATACATTTGATATTTTAACTTCAATTAATGTTTTATTACCTAGTTCCAAAACATCTGAAGGAGCAAGATGTAAACTCTTATTGCAAATTTGATTCACTTTCTTCTCCAATACTGATGTATCTTTCACTTGTGAATATTTCCGAATGTAGAAATGACAAGGATGTATCACGTGGCTTACAAAAACCAGCTCTGAAGAATCTGGATAAGAATCAGCATTAAAAAACCAATGAGTTAGGGAAGAACTCAGAAAAGGAAATCAATTGTAGTATCTTCTAAAATAAAAAGCATTTGTAACATTGAAACTATAGAATATTTAGGCATTACAAAAGAGTTGAAATCCAAAACACCTGGCAAAACAAATGGGCCACTTTTAACAACAAATTCTTTAGCAACCTGAATTATTAACACCTTGTCTAACTTGCAAAATATCTTCTATAAATACAATCATAGCTCCTGTGGTAAATAGGTGTTTTTTTTTTGTTTCTTCTGTTTTGTTTTCCCAGAAATAGGGACTGAACTCAGGCCCTTGTGCTTGCCAGGCAAGTGCTTATCCTACTGAGTTATCTATTCATCCCCTCATGTGGTAAATAGGTTATAAAGTCATAATACATGCTATAGCTTCACCTTATTAGAAAACTTCATAATATATTTATGAACATGTTTGGAACTCAATGTAAACAAAAGGGTAAAATGGAACTTTAAACACGTAACAATTTATCATGAGAGCCACCAGAGCAGTGTGTTTAAGTACTGATTATCCTGAGTGTTGCTGAGGTGATATTTCAATCAGTTGATTCTTTTTTTTTTTTTTTGTCTTTTTGAGACAGAGTCTCGCTATACAGTTCTGGCTGGCCTTGAGCTCATTTTTGTGGCCCAGGCTGGTCTCGAATTCACACTAATACTCCTGCCTCAGCCTCCCAAGTGCTGGGATTACAGGCGTGAGCCACCGTGCCTGGCTAACCAGTTGATTCTTGTATTAAATAAATCTGATAAAATTGTTGGTTCTTATATTTTTATAATTCTTTTATAAAATAAACATGCAATTTTGGCTATTTTGTATTTAAATAATTGGACTGGTACATGGTTAAAACAAATCTTTTTTTCTATTACAAAAAGAATTTCTGTAAAAAATTTTTTTTCTCAATTCACTGACATTAACTGCAGAGATTACTATATCCTCTTCTTAGCACAGATCAGTAAGTAGAGAAATTAGTGCTTGTCAGAAAACTAGCAGTCTGAGAGCAATGTGCAGATTCTGAGTTGCAGTATCAAAATCTGGTTTTCTTTCCACAAAGCACAGGAGGGGATTAAAAAATGGATAGTGAAGGAAATAGCGCAAAAATTTCCTTGTCCATTGTCTCTTTCATCTAATACAAAACCTTGTTTATCTGAACAAGGTGAAGCAAACACTTGAGATGAAGGTCTTTTTGGTACAAAGTTAGTTTTTTCCTTTCATCAAAATTGCCTCTCATATTTCTTGGGAGCAATGGGTTGGAGAAGGTAGTAAGAAGAAACCCATTGCTAATGATCAGATTTCTAGGACAACTCACAAAAGCCCATCTATACAACAGCAACAAAACCATGGTAGCCTGTATCTACCTTAAATTCCAAGTCTTATAAATCTGGTTAGAGAGGTGTGCAAAAGTGTCAGAAAGAGGTACAGACAGCAGGGAAATGTTCTGCATCTAGGAGTAATTAAACCAAGTGTATGGTGAGATATGATAAAAAGTAGGTAAGTAAGAGACTAGAAAATTGAGATTCTAAAATTAACTTTGGGGGGCCTGGCGGGATGGCTCAGTGGTCTGGAGCGCCTGCTTGGGGAAGCTTGGGCAGCTTCAGGGACCGCAGTTCGATCCCCGGCACCACATGCTGCGCCGGCCCTGCCCTTGGGGCGGGCTGGGCTGGCCATGAAGATGAGTGAATAGACAGGTGAGGGTTCTGAAACAAGAAAAAAATAAAATAAATTAAAAAATAAATAAATAAAATAAAATTAATTTTGGGGCTGGAGAGATAGCTCTGCAGTCTAAGCACCTGCCTGGTAAATGCAAGGACCTGGTTTGATCCCTGGTACAACATGCCATGCTGACCCCAGAACCATGTGCTTGCTGACCCAGCCACTGAAACTGGGCATGGTGATGGTGGTACATGTCTGTAACCTCAGTGCTTAGGAGGATGAGAGTAGATCACTATGAGCCCAAGCTGCATAGTGAGACCTTGTACCAAATAATAAAAAGATTTTTTTAAAAATTAAGAAAAAAGAGCAAGAGAAAGAAAAGAAAACTAAGGTAGAAAAATTATTTATGTGTATTTGTGTATGCATAAAAACCTATAAGGGAAGAAAGGACTGAATAGAGTGGGAATATAGTGGGATGAAATTTCATGGAGTATTTTAAGTTTTTGAATAAATTTACACCTAATTCTTGAATAAAGACTAGATGGCATGGAACTGAATATAGCCAAGTGTAGGAAAATGAGAAAAACTGAACAAATGAACCATTTTATCTAATATAACGCAAATAATACATTGAGGATAAGGTGTGGAGGACTACCACATTGCTTTCTCCTAGACGAGTAGTTCTCAACCTTTCTAATGCCGTGACCCCACAATACAGTTCCTCATGTTGTGGTGACCCCCAAACCAAAAAATAATTTTGGTGGCTACTTCAAATTACTAATTCCAATAAATAACATTTCACCATGGCATAGCATGGGTTTAAATATATATTTTCTGATGGCTTTAGGCAACCACCTGTTTTGGTCATTCGACCCCCACTGGGGTTGTGACCCACAGGTTGAGAACCACTGTCCTAGACCCAAGTATGATTGTGTTTACTTAAGAGCAGTCAGAGGCAACTTCCCTAAATTGGCTTTCAGTTTAATTAGTGAGTCTGGTTGAGGTTGTATACATTATCTTCATGAAAGCATACAGCTGAATACAACTTATTATCAACTATAAAGTAACTATTATTAAACAATACCATAATATATAGTAGTACCATATTTGGTATATACAATAGTAGTACTATAATGTATATAGTACTATAACTCTTGTCTACTATATAGTTATTGTATAACTATAGTATCAACTATCAACAGATAGATGAACTGTGATACCACAGAATTAAGGTATGAGTTGTTTCTGCTGAGGCCTACATGAATTCAGAGAAAAGTTCCAGAATTGGCTACTAAGCAGGTTACTTGTTATAATGTAACTATAATGTAAATATCACTGCTTCTGTCCCTTTGACAAGAGAGCTTTGTTCTCTCTGTCACATATCCTTCTAGCCTTACCACGTGTCTAGCACATCTAGTAGTAATCCCCTCACTATTTTCCTTAATGAACAGGTATCAAGGTTCTGGGTAGGTTGTGGCCTTGTGCTCTTAGAAAGTAACTGGTTGTCCCAGATCTCTGCTATGCCCCTCTATTTTTGTTTCTTGCTCTTTCTTTCCTTTCCTATTGTGTACCATAACCCAGGCAGGAGACTCAAACACACTTCAGGAGTCTCCAATAATAAGGTAAAAAAATAAATATGCATAACCAGGGTATCAGCTCTTAAGAAGTTTCTGAAATAATTTTTCCAGCAAGAGTTAATTTTTTTGCCACCAAGCTAGGCACCATGGTGAGTGCCTATAATTTCAGCACTATGGCACATTAAGGCAGGAGAATTGTGGGTTTAAACCCAGAGTTCATAATTTAGTGATACCCTGTCTCAAAGTGAAAGTACAAAAGTGCTGGGGATGTAGCCTCAATTCCCAGTGTGAGGCAAGGGCAGGTAGGATTCCACTAAAAGGGAAGAAGTTTTAATAAGATCCATTTTGCCTATTGCCTCATGCAGGTAAGTTACTATACATACAAACTCCACTCCATCAAGCTTACTGTTGTTATAGTACCTGCTTTTGTTTCAAAAGGAAGAGCTGACTCTTTCTGAAGAGTTTTTTCTGAATGGCTAGGAGTCTCCACAAGATCATCTGTGAAGCATGCTTCATCAAAGAAATAAAAACTTTATTAATTTCACTAATGTTGACAGTAACATTTCAGTGTTCAAAAATTCTACTTGGGTTGGCAAAAACACTGGAATGGTAATATCTTTTGTAACAGTAAGTAAAGTCACAACAAATTAAGTTACTGAAGTATCAGTGATACTAATACAGTGGAAAGAATAATGTATCCTTTCATTGTATTCAAAAATGTCATTGAGCCACTGAAACTGGGCATGGTGGTGCACCCCCGTAATCCTAGTACTGGGGAGGCTGAGACAGGAGGATCACTACCAGTCCAAGATGCAGTGAGACACTGTACCAAGTAAATAAATAGGTGATTTAAATTTTTTTTTTAAATGTAATTCTGGCTAGACGTGGTGGTAGACGCCTGTAATCCCAGCACTCGGGAGGCTGAGGCAGGTGGATCAGTGCAAGTTTGAGACCAACCTGGGCTACAAAAGTGAGCTCAAGGTCAGCCTGAACTGCACAGTGAGACCCTTTTTCAAAAAAAAAAAGACAAATATATATATATATATATATATACATATATATATATATATATATATATATATAATCTGGAGAATCATCTAATAAAACAATCTTGGAAAAAATAGTCCTAAAGAAGGCTATTCACAAAGGATTACTTAAGAATAGTACTTCCCTCTCATGTTACTGGCAGAACGCTAATGCTGGAAACTAATCAACAGTTGTCACAAATACAAGTGTAATGAAAGGGCTGGCCAGAGAGCTCGGCAGATTAAAGCACCTGCTCAGGCAGATGTAGGGACCAGGGTTCAATCCCCAGCCTACCATGCTGGCCCCACCCTCAGGGCGTGCTGAGATAGCAATTGAGACTGGGTGTGGTGGCATGTGTCTGTAATCTCAGCTCTTAGGAGGCTGAAAACAGGAGAATCACTACAAGTTCAATCTGTGTAGTTGAGACCTTATAGTCCCTGTAGATCCTGACCTAAAATAAAAATAAATAAATAAAAAAGTAATGAAATGGATGACATTTGTAGTGAGTTACTTTCTTTTTTTTTTTTCCCGGAACCGGGGATTGAACTTAGGCCATTGCACTTGTCAGGGAAGTGCTTACCCTACTGAGCTATCTCTCCAGCCCCCCTGTAGTGAGTTACTTTCAATTAACGCTAAAAAGACAAAAATGTAAGAGAAACTTTTTAATTGATGGACAAAGCAATGAAACTGTCCCCACAGGTCACATCTCTCTCATTTATTTTACACTGGAAAAAACAATCAAATACCCTAATTAAACCAAACATTGCGCTGGCTATATTATTCCATCAAAATTAAAGTTATCTGAACTTTGAAAAATGTGAGATAGAAACATGGCACCAGGGGCCCGGCGGGATGGCTCAGGGGTCTAAAGCGCCTGCTTGTGGAAGCTTGGGCAGCTTCAGGGACTGCGGTTCGATCCCCGGCACCACATGCTGCGCCAGCCCTGCCCTCAGGGCAGGCTGAGCCAGCCATAAAAATGAGTGAATACATAAACAAAGGTTCTGAAACAAGAAAAAAAAAAGAACTTTATTTTATTTATTTATTTATTTATTTTTTGTCTTTTTGAGACAGGGTCTCACTATGCAGTTGAGGCTGGCCTTGAGCTCACTTTTGTAGCCCAGGCTGGTCTCGAACTCGCACCGATCCTCCTGCTTCAGCCTCCCAAGTGCTGGGATTACAGGCGTGAGCCACCACACCCGGCAAAAAAAAGAACTTTAAAGAAACATGGCACCAACCATTCTCACTCACAGTGAGCATGAGATTATAACAGCAATACATTTCTGTTAAGTACATGCAACAATTTTTCCTATTGATTAAAAACGCCAATTGTTTCTAATTATAGAATATACATTTTATATTATCACTCACATTCCAGATTTTCTTCAATAATTTCTTCAATTATCACATCAGGGCTCAACGCCATCTGAGGCAGCACAGCAATGGCTTTAGAGGATGTCACTGACCCCTCTTTCAGTGGCTGGGTGTACCTCTGTTCAGGTTGTGCGTCAGCAGTCTCTGGCTGTAAAGTAGATGCTGGTGTGTCACTGGTGAGAATAGACAAGTCAATCTGTTTCTCTTCCAATGATGAGTATACATCAAAAGAAAGTTCTTTTTCACTATTATACTTCTTCTGAACATTATATCCAACTTCATTTTCTTGGGAATAACATCTGTTTACAAATATAGAGTATGGTTATTTTAACATTCACCTTCAAGTCATTTCCACTACAGTGACAGCTGTGATCCATCCAAAAGTAAGAAGTATCTAAGTGCCCCAGTAATATTTTCAATTTTCTATTGCTGTTATTGAATTTATTACAGTAAGTTGACTACCAAGTGTTGTACTACATTACTTGGTGATATACTCTATTACGAGGCACGAAGTCAAAATTGCTATTAACCTGCATTTTTTTAACCAGCATTTTTATTTATTTTTTTGTTTCAGAACCTTTGTTTGTCTATTCACTCATTTTTATGGCCAGCTCAGCCCGCCCCGAGGGCAGGGCTGGCGCAGCATGTGGTGCCAGGGATCGAACCCCGGTCCCTGAAGCCACCCAAGCTTTCCCAAGCAGGCGCTTTAGACCACTGAGCCATCCCGCCAGGCCCTTAACCTGCATTTTTTTAAAAAATGTATTTAGTACAGGGTCTACAGGGTCCCAACTATACAGATCAGAGTTGTAGTGACCCTCCTATTTTCAGTCCCAAGTGCTAGGATTACAGGCACTTACCACCATACCCAGTCTCATTCCCCATCTCAGCATGCCCCAGGGGAAGGGCTGCCTGGGAACTGAACCTTGGCCCCTGGGCTCTGCCTAAGAAGATACTTTAATTTGCTGAACTATCTGGCTGGCCCTAATGAGTGTGGTTAAACAGCCACTAACCCATAGCTAACTACTCTACTCTATTTTTCCATCTTCATATATCCAGTTTTATACTATCTAATCTATAATTTTATAAGGAAATAAGTTGACTCTGATAAAGCTTGTATAATTACCTAATCCACAGTGAATCAAGCATCTTCAAAGAATACCAGATAAAGTATTTTAGATAAGGAACTGCAATGCCATCTAAATTTAGCAGTGATATGTCTTTTCCAACTCAAGGCATACATTTAACACACACACACACATATCTTAAAAAAGATAAAAAACACCTTTTGAGAGACATGTATAAGTAAATAAACAACACTGCATTCTTAATCCAGTACCCTTAATGCGAGCATCACACACTATAGATTCAGCCACCTTGGAAAAGCCTATCCTCCAGGATCACATGAGGCTTGGGGAAGACCTCAAGATACAAAGCATTAACACTGCCTAGTCCATCTCATGTTTGTTCTTTGCAGAAGTTATTTTTTCTATATGTACATATATTATTATTATTACTATTATTATTATTATTATTATTATTAAAACTGGGAATTGAACTCAGAACCTTGCACTTGCCAGGCAGGCACTTGTGTGCCTGAGCTATCTCCCTGGCCCGGAAGTTATTCTTTTCACTTCTTTAAATGTCAATATTTTCCCATGACCTATTTCAATTGCTCTTACTAAACAAACTCATACTTTATCACCTGCATACAGAAGAGGTACGTTATACTTTTTCTTTGAAATAAGAAGACAATTTTAAGACACTACCATTAGAGTTAAAATCAATACAAAACCAGCACAGACTCTTAGAATAACTTTTAGTCTTAAACTTATTTGACAATAACCATACTTGAGTTATGAAAACAACATATTTACCATAAAAGTTGCTGATTATCTAAGGGAGCACAAAATTCCAACTGCATTGCCGGGCGTGGTGGCTCACGCCTGTAATCCCAGCACTTGGGAGGCTGAGGCAGGAGGATTGCTGCGAGTTCGAGACCAGCCTGGGCTACAAAAGTGAGCTCAAAGCCAGCCTGAACTGCAGAGTGAGACCCTGTCTCAAAAAATTCCAACTGCAGAGGCAACTGTGGGATTGGGTTCACTCAAGCATCATCTAGGGAAAGATGACTTGGGCTGAAAGACTGGTGGTCCAGCTCCTCTGGCAAGGTGTTCTCTCTGGTCCAAGGAAATATATGCTAATAGTCTAGTCTCAATCTAATGCTATGACGGTATGATTAATCATATTCCCTTTATACCAGGTAAGATTGTAAAAATGCAACTTCTATTAATCTGCTTCTCACTAGAAGTTTTGTTTTGTTTCAGGTGTTAGTGGGACTTGAACCCAAAGATTTCACATAAATCACATCCCTGAATCTTTTTTGATCTTTCTGGTTTTATGGAAATGGAGTCTCCAGTAGTTTGTACTGTCCTTGAATTCACAGTAGCCTTCCTGCCTCAGCCTGCCATGTTCTGGGATAACAGGCATGTGCTACCATGTCTGTCTTACATCCCCAGACCTTTTTGAGACAGTACCTCACAAAGTTGCTAGATTTCCCAGGCTGGGCCCAAAACAGAGATCTTCCTGCTTCAGCTTCACAGATTTCTGGGGCTATAAGTCTGCCATACATATTTGTCAGCTTTTTTGTACTAAATATCTATTTTTCTTAGATAACAGTGCTATCATATAGTAACAACATGTTGTCATTATTATACTTACTTTGTTGAATCTTCAAGTTCAATCTTTCCCATACTGCTTAACATACAGATAATCTCACTGCAATTCATATTCAACCTAAAACATCAGCATATAAAGGATTCTATTATTATTATTACTGTTTCTAAACAGAAATTACTTGTGACTTTAACTAATTTAAATAAAAACATTTAAATAACTTTCAAATATATCATGAATCACAATTATTTTAAGTTGCTTGCTTAGCTAGAAACACTTTTGATCCAAAGTTTCAAATCATAACTGCTTGCTCAGTTACTAAATTTAGGCCCCAAATACATTTTTATACTTGTTATGATCTAAACCATGGCTTACTCACCTGGGAGGATTCCTGGGTTTTAGAAAATTAACATGTGACAATTCACTCTCAAATGGTAACTTCAAAGTCTGAATAATCTATAATCAGAAGACAAGTTAATTTTCTTTTGTCATAAATATTGCCAAAAGGGTAAGATTTTAGAAAATTATCTATAGTAATTCTTTAATGTACTCTAAGGCTCAGTTTTGGGTTCTTAAAGGAATGGATGCAAAGAAGTTTATAACTTTTTCCTAAAGGAATTTAAACTTTTCTGAAGAAACATATTTATGGGAAACAACATACCAGCTAATAAATGGGATCTAGCTACATGATCACAGAGAAAACTGATCAGACTCATTTGATAGCTAGGCTGCTATCCTCAAATGATTTATTTTGTTTCATCTTCGTAATAAACCATGGGAAGACCAAATTTTATAATTTTTTGATTAGCTGGTAATATGATAATTACTGTCTTTAGAGTCAGTCTAAGTAAGATGGTGGCAAACCTTTTGGCTTCCATTTTAAAATGAAGAGACTGTGGAAGTAGATCAATCACTGATTTTTGATCTACAGTTTGATTCAGCCAAAATATTTGATTATCTATGGTAAATAAGACCCTAAGAAACTATTTGCCCAATTCTCTACTGTAGGTACAAGATTAGATGAAAGAAGATTTTTGAAGTAATTCTTCTGTTGACTTGTACATTGTGGTAAGGGTAAGGAAAGAAAAACATGAATGAGATCTTGAATTAAATTTTTGAGGTAAGGGTTCATTCATACCTAAATTGTTATAAGGCAAAACAAAGTTTCATTTAGTTTACTATTTTTTTTTTTTTTTTTTTTTATAGATAGGGTTTCAGTGTAGTGCAGGTTGGCCTTGAACTTACTAGGATCTTCCTGCCTCAGCCTTCTGAGTGCTAGAATTACAGATGTGTGCCATTATACCTGGCTAGTGTACTGGCTTTTTTTCTTTTTGTATGGGGGAACTGAACTTGCCAGGTAGGCACTTATGCCACTGAGCTATATCCCTAGTTCCTAGTTTATTACTCTTAAATATCCTTTTTTAACTCAAATGGTCTAAACATCTTGTTCTAGTTTGAATCTGTGTATCCACCAAAGATCTGTGTAATAAAAGTTTGGTTTCCATTGCAGGAATACTGGGAGGTAGTGGAAATTTTTAAGAGGTAAGGCCTGGTGGAAAAGGGCATATCTTCAAAGGGGACAGTGGACCTCAGCCCCTTCCATTTTCTTTTATTCCTGGCAATCAGGCAAGTGGTTTTGCTCTGCCATGAACTTCCACATGATGTGGACCCACAGGCCAAAAGCAATGGAACCAAGCAATTATGGACTAATAGCTTTGAAATTGTAAGCAAAATAAGTCTTTCCTCTTGATTATTTCAGGTATGTATAGCACTGATGAAAAACTGACAAACACAAACCTCAGTTTTCATTTCAATGTCACCTTATTCTCAAATGTCTTTTTAAGTTATTTATTTATTTATTTATTTATATATGTGTGCAGGGTCTCACTATGTAGCTTGCGCTCATAATGATCCTCTTTGATTTCTGCCTCCTTAGGGCTGGGATCACAGGCATGTGCCACTATGCCCAGATTTGTTCTCAGATGTTCTATAGACTTTACTGCAGTATTTTCCTAAATGATGAAAAAAATACTAAAGAAATTTCGTACTCTTTCCTTAGAATTCAAATTACCTAAGAGTCCTAAGTTGATACCAATAGAAACAATCCTTGACTTATGGTGGCTCAATTTAATGTTACAACAGTGTGATAACAACATGCATTCAGGGGAAACAATGTTATGGATTTGAATTTAGATCTTTTTCTTGGGATAGTGAGTGATATGTGGTCTGACCCTCTCTCACAATGCTGAACAAGTGGAGGAAGACCTTGTGATCACAACAATAACTATTCTTAACACATCAAAAGAGAAAACGATTGCAACTCTACAAGTACACCTTATTAAGCTATGATATCCAGTAGGTTTAGTGCATAAATGCATTTTCAACTTACAGTGGTTTATTGGAATATAATCTAATTATAAATTAAGGAGGATCTGTATAGGTTAGCATAAACTAAATCCCATATTGTGAAACATGAAAAATAAACCAAATTACATTGTGATTAAAATTACCTGGTTAAGGTCACAAAATGTCCTCAGAGCAGGTGCTGATTTTAATTCTTTTGCTATTTTCATAGCTGCATCCAAATCATTTTTTTTCTGTTCAATGTAGCTTTTGGCCATTATTAAATGTGATAAATAATCATCCATATTTCTTACAAGTTCTTCACACAAGTTCTTTTTCCTTCATTTAAAATATCAAAGTTATTTCATAATATACTGTGAACATTTGTGTAAAGGTAAACTTTGTGGGGGCTGCTGAGGATTGAACCCAGGGCCTTCATAGCAAGGTACACACTAACCCTTAATTCTAAATTTTTTTTTAAATTTTTCAGACAGGATCTTGCTAAGTGACTAAGTTGCCCAGTGTCCTCTGCCTCAACTTTCTGAGGTGCTGGCATTACAGGCATATGCCACTGTTCCTTGTTTATAAATATGAATATATAATGACTAAGCAGTATGTGAAAGAGTAATTTCACTAGGTGATAAATTTAAATAATATGGTTAGACGAGGCATACAGTAACTGAATAGTATCCAAAAGGAGAGATCTACTAGTTGATAAAGAGCATATAACATTAAATGGGAAATTATATTGAGCTGAAATGTGTTATAGGAGAAAGACACATATACAAGATCAGAGAAAAAGGTTTTGTAAAAGGAAATAGTTATAGTGAACAAATATAGCTATCACAGAATTAGAAGTGCAATTATAGATTTAGCATCATTTTACTAAAGGAAAACTTGGCTGTATCTATCTTGTAGTCTTTTACCCTTACAAAGACACTGCCGTATTCACTTGCTACAAGGATTTACCTATACATTGAAAAAGATCAATCAATACAAATTTAAGATTTTAAAATAGTCATTGTCAAACCAGAATTTAGATAGAAATTTGACCATAATATCCAAAAGCAAATAAAAGGTTAAACAGTTACTTCATTACTTCTAGCTCATTTCTCAAAACTTTTCTGTACATCAGAATGGAATTACATTATGGCAATTAAAAGTATAATTTTAACTTATTCAATCATTTTATTCATCAAACAAAATTATTTTCCTAAAATCAAATCTGGCCCATAAAAAAGAGTACACCAAAACTGTGAAGACATTTATAGATAATAGCACATTTTTAAAAAGCTTTCAAATCAGCAAACTTTATAAGGGACTAGAAAAAGAATAAACCTAAAGAGAACACATGAAAGAAAGTAAAAAGGTAGTTCTTCCAAGAGATTAAAATTGATAAATTTTAGCTATACTGAATAAGAAAGAAATTACTAAACTCACAAAGGATGTAGGTACATTACTATCAATTTTACAAACTGGATAATTTAGATGAAATGGACAAAATCCTAGGAAATACACAATATGACATGACCAACTCATGAAGAATTAGAATATCTAGTAACATATCAGTAACCAAGAGTTTCTCAACAAAAAATCTTTGAGCCAAATTATATCACTGATTAAGTTCATGTTATTATGAAGAAATACTTGATATGAGGTAAGAGTCAAGTAAAAATGGCTTATTTTGGCTCATAACTCTGGTGGTTTAAATTCAAGATGGAATTTCCACTGTTTGAGTCCTGGGTGAGGGCAGCATATTGCACTGGTAACAAGTGGTCACACCTTAAAGCAGGAAGCAGAGAGAAAGAGGGATGGTGAGACTCCATAATCTCTTTGAGGGAAGGCCTCAAAAATATAAAGAGCTCTATAAGGCTATTCTGGGAACTAAACCTTTTTTTATGGATCCTTGGAGTACACTGATCCAAACTACAGCAATGGGCAAAGTATACTAAACAATTAATGATCAATTAATACCAATCTTCTCTAGATTCTTCCAAAATACTGAACAGATAGAACACTCCCTACCTCATTCTGTAAGTCTCCCTAGTGTACTCACCAAAATCATGTGTGAGGTCCTAGGTTTAATTTCCAACACTACAAAAACAAAACACTACAAGAAAACTATAAACTATTATCTTTTCTGAGTATTAACAGAAAATATTAGAAAACCAAATTAAACAGCATATTACAAGGACTACATACAATGGCTAAGTGGGATTTACTCTTATAATACAAGGATGGTTTCAGGTTCAGGATATACACATCAATTGATATAACATACTACATTAACAAAGAATTAAAAACCTATATGTTTTTATCAATTGATGCAAGAAAAGGATTTGACATAACTCAACAAAATTTCTGGATTAAAAACTGCCGTAAAAAAAGTAAACCACATGTAATAAAAGTCATATATAAAAAAAGTAAATACCATGCTAATTTGGTGAAAGATTAAAAACTTTTCTTGTAAGATTAGCAGTAAGACAAGAATATCCATTTCTGCTACTTTTGTGCTACATGGTACTATACTGGAAGTTCTAGTCAGACACATGAGAAAAAATATAAGGAATTTAAATTGGAAAAAAAAGGGGCTAGCCTGATAGCTCAGTGGACTAAAGCACCTGATTAGGCAGTGTCCAGGGTTGGATTGCCAGTGTGCTATGCTGGCCCCACCCCCAGGGCGAGGGTGATTGAGACTCGGCATGGTGGTGCACACCTGTAACCCTAGCACTTGGGAGGCTGAAACCATGAGAATCACTATTAGCCCAATCTATGCAGTAAGAACCTAAAGACCCTGCTCTAAAAACAGAAAAAAAATAAATTGAAAATAAGTAAAAATTTTTTTTTTTGCAGATAGCATGGTCACACATTTAGAAAACACTACAGAAGCCATAAAAATATTTTGTATTCTTCAAAAATGTAGGATATAAAATCTGAAGTTATAACTTGTAAGTAGTTCACTTCTATATAGTTAAAAGGAACAGTCCCACAAAGAAATTATTATAAATTCTATTTGTAATGATACTCAAGCCAGGCATAATAGCATATGTCCATAATCCCAGCACTTGGGAGGCTGAGGCAGGAGGGCTGCTGTGAACTTGTGGCTGGGCTACGTAGTGAGTTTAAGGCCAGCCTAAGCTACACAGCGAGACCCTGTCTCAACAAAACTCACAAAAACTCAAAAAATACTAGTGATATCATCTTGATGGCTGAATAGTAAATCTCAGCTTTCTTCCCCTCACAAATAGGCTAACTAGTAACTTTCCATAGAACGCTACTGTCACAAAACATGGGGATAAAACTGAGTCACCTATGTATTCCAATGGAGTGAATAAAGATCCTCATTGATAAGCTAAGATAAATAATTTTACTTTGTCTGTTACTATCCCTAGCCAAAGGTGACACACAGAAAAATATGTAATGTTTTGTTTCTCAAATCTCAGGGAATCTAGGAAATAACTAAATAAGCTAGACAACCTAGGCCCAGATAGAAACAAATCAAGGAGGGAAGGGGTTGGAGCCCACAGAAATAATATCTTTTTTTTTTTTTTTTCTTGTTTCAGAACCTTTATTTGTTTATTCACTCATTTTTATGGCCGGCTCAGCCTGCCCTGAGGGCAGGGCTGGCACAGCATGTGGTGCTGGGGATGGAACCGCGGTCCCTGAAGCCACCCAAGCTTTCCCAAGCAGGCGCTTTAGACCACTGAGCCATCCTGCCAGGCCCCAGAAATAATATCTTTTAGTGAAAGTCCAGCATAATTGCCAGCAGTGGCGTCTGGCCAGTTAATAACAGACTATTGGCATAAGTGATCTATAGTTCTCAGAAGAGGTGGAATTGTTTCTTGCCAGGCAGCTAGCCTTCTGTCCTAGCATTAGCCTCTAACCCACCTCCTCCTCCCCATATCAAAGATGGGGAAAGCCTACACAGCAAATTTGAAAAGCTATCAGAGCACTGTTGGACATTTAAGCAGTATTCCAATAGCCACAAAGACCACCTGTAGTCTCTGCTCAAAAGAGTAACATTAAACTTACAAACAATGATAGTAAATACAGGTAAGTTAAATGAAGTCTGGGAAACCACATAAAATTTGACTAAGAAATAGAAACAAGAGGCCAGCAGGATGGCTCAGTGGTCTAAAGCGCCTGCTTAGGAAAGCTTTGGCGGCTGAGGGACCGCGGTTGGATCCCGGGCACCACATACTGCACCAGCCCTGCCCTCAGGGCAGGCTGAACCGGTCATAAAAATAAATAAATAAGCAAACAAAAGTTCTGAAACAAGAAAAAAATAAATAAAATAAAATAAAAATAAAAATAACTTATTAAAAAAAAGAAATAGAAACAAGTTTTCAAAAACCAAATAAAGACCCATGATAAAGAACACAATGGCTAAACTTAAAAATACAATAGAAAACCTCAACAACTTGATCACACTTAACATTAGCCAATCATAGGAACTAGAAGAGATTTAAAATGATGAAAAAAGTTTATGGGATTTGTGGGATGCCTTCAAAAGACCAAACATAAAAACAATAAAAGCAGGCAAAGAGGGGTAAACTGGGCCTGAAAACATTCTTATAGTAACAATAAATATTCAGCATTCTGGAAGGCTGAGTTAGGAAGATCACAAGTTTTCACTTAGTCTAGGAAATTTAGAAGCTAGAGAGACTCTGTCTCAAAATTAAGTTTACAAAAGAACTAGGGATGTAGTTCAGTCTCTCTCTCTCTCTCTCTCTCTCTCTCTCTCTCTCTCTCTCTCTCTCTTCCTCTCTCTGGGGCTGGCTAACAGTATCAGAGATCAAACTCTGGACTTTGTGTTTGCTAGGCAGGTACTTACACCACTGAGCTACATCCCTGGCTCTGTCTCAAATATTAAAAGCGGGGGAAAAAAAAAAAAAGAAAGAAAAGAAAAAAATTCTATGAAAAGTTTTAAAGGAAAAAAATGGCAAGGAATATTATTGCATCTGGCAAAGACACTCCTTAAATATAAAGGCTTGATAAAGACCTTCTTACTCAGTTCTTGGGCGGCTGTAAACAGGCAGATCATTATGAGTCTGATCTAGTAGTGTAACCCTGAACACCCTGTAGACCCTTCCCTAAAATAAAAAAAAAAAAAAGACGTTATCAGACAGACAAATTCTGGGAATTTGTTAACATCAAACCTGTTCTGAAAGAAATGCTGAAGGAAATACTTCAAACTGAAACAAAATAGCACCAAAGTGTAACATATGAAAGCATCTAGAGCTACCTATCTACAGGTAAAGTATATCCATATAAAATAATAATAAAACCCTCCTATACTAGGCTTGTTTTAGTCATTTTCTCATAACTGAGACACAATATAAATCACATATGACTTAAGAGAGGGTTATTTTGGCTCAGTTTGTAGTGATTTGGGGCCCTAACTGGCTAATTCCAAGGCAGGACTACATAGGAGCACAATGGAGGAAAGTAGTTCACCCTGGCTGTGGAAAAGCAGACTGTGAAGGGAGCAGCCAGGGAGGCACACTAGCCCTTCCAGGTCATATCCCAAATACCTGACTTTGTGTGTGTGTGTGTGTGTGTGTGTGTGTGTGTGTGTGTGTGTGCGTGTGTGTGTGCGCAGGGTCTCACTATGCAGCTCTGACTCATATAGTGATCCTCCCGTTTCCTGCCTCCCAAGTGCTGGGATTACAGGTGCAGGGCACCATGCCTGGACTCCATCACTGGCTGAGTGTGCCCAAGAGTGGATGGGTGTGGCAGGCGTGGCAGGTGGGGCCAGGAATTGAACCCTGGATCCTGTGCTTCCCTAAGCAAGTGCTTAGTCTGCTGAGCTATACCACAAGCCTTGACCTGCCTTTTTGAGCCAGCACGTATCTCCTGACAAGAATGCTGTAGCACTGCCCTAGTTTTTTTTCTTCCATTTAGCACAGAGGATACAGGGTCTACAGGGTCTCACTATGTAGATTGGACTTGTAGTAATTCTCCTATTTTCAGACTCCCAAAGTGTGCCCTAGCTCTTAAAGGATGAGGTTTTCATAGTATGTATCTTAAACTTTTCCAAACAAATGAAGTAGAAGGAATCTTTTCATATTCACTGTATGAGCCTACTATTATCCTGTTACCAAAATGGGTTAAGAATATAGCAACAAGTGAGAAAACTACAGGCCAACACAAAAATCCTCAACAAAATACTGGCAAACTAAATTCAAGAGCATAGCCAGGTGTGGTGGCACACACCTGTAATCCCAGCACTTGGGAGGCTGAGACAGGAGGATCGGTGAGAGTTCGAGACCAGTCTGGGCTACAAAAGTGAGCTCAAGGCCAGCCTGAACTGTACAGTGAGACCCTGTCTCAAAAAGACAAAAAAAAAAAAACTAAATTCAAGAGCACATTCAAATGATTATTCACAAAGTAAGTGGGATTCATTCCTGGCATAAAAGGATGGTTACATAAATGAATAAACATGATATGTCATATAAACAGAATCAAGCACAAAAATCACACAATCATTTTTGTAGATGCAGAAAATGCAGCTGATAAACATCTCTTCATAGTAAAAACTCTTAACAACTTAGGTATTTTGTTAGTTTTTCATTACTTTAACAATTACAAAAGAGAATTAACCTAAAAAGAAGGAAAATTTATAGTGGTTTATGATTTTAAAAGATTCAAACTATTACTTTTGAGCCTTTGATAAGATAGTGAATCAGCAGGATTGTACAACAGAGGAAGCTTCTCAACTGAAGGCAGCTGAGAGGCAAAGGGTAAGTCATGTGAGGAGCGAGGTCCCAATGTTTCCTGCATGAGCATGCCTCAACATCTTACACTCTTTCCATTTTCTTACTGAAAAACCTACTACCTCTTCATAATGCTGGCCTGGGAACCAAGCCTTCAACCTATGAGATTTTGTCGAACATTTAATATCTAACCCAGTGGTTCTCAACCTGTGGGTCGCAACCTCGGCGGGGGTCGAATGACCAAAACACAGGGGTTGCCTAAAGCTATCGGAAATCATAACTGTAGCAAAATTACACTTTTGAAGTAGCCACCAAAGTTATTTTTTGGTTTGGGGTCACCACAACATGAGGAACTGTATTGCGGGTTCACGGCATTAGAAAGGTTGAGAACCACTGGTCTAACCTATAAGAGTTATAAGAACATCGAAAAGTCCATATATTGAACTTTCACCACAGTGAGTATCATACTAAATGGTGAAAATGAAACAGCTTTAAGGTCTCAATAAGACAAGAATGTCCACTTTTACTTAACACAGTTGTAGAAACCACACACTAAACAATTAGGAAAAAGAAAGAAATGACTCCCAAATTAAAAGGTAGGATGTCTGTCTTAGTTACTTTTTACTTGTTGCTGGGACAAATACCTGACACTCAAAATGAAGGAAGGAAAGATTTATTTAGCTTTCAGTTTGTGGAGGCTTCAGTTCATATTTGGCTGGCTCCAAGGCTGAGCAGCACATGGCAATGAAAGCAGCAGTTCACGGTAGTGGAACAGCAACAATGGCAACAGAGGCAAAGGAACAACCAGAGGAACAGAGAGCAACAGCCTGAGTCTGTCTCTCTGCCTTAGCCTATCCTCCTCAGGTGACACCTATAATTCCTAGGAGTACTCAGACTCATAATCTCATCAGTACTAAAACACATAATCCCAGTGGCTCATGAGTCAAGTCCCAAACTCTAGAAGTCCCTGCCCCATGATTGCATGAGGCTTTGGGGAGACAACTAGACATAAACCATAACAATGTCAAACTACCTTTGCTTGTAATTTGTGCTTAGAAAGCCTAGAAGCAACTAAAAAAATGTTGGAACTAGCAAGTTCAATAAAGCTTAAGGAAAAATCAATAGCATTACTATGTTCTAACAACCAGTTACCTGAAAAAGAGAATGAGCGAACAAACCTATTCATCACCACTATAAAAATGTTAGGAATAAATTTAATTGAAGCAATCAAAGATCTCTAAGATCTCAAAGCACTGAGAAAAGAAACTGAAGGGATATAAATAAATGGAAAGATGTCTCATGTTCACAAATAGAATATTGTGAAACTGTACTAGCCAAAGTAATTTATAGCCTGAAATGGTGGTACATAGCTATAATCTCAGCACTAGGGAGGATAAAGTAGGAGGATCACTGTGAGTTCACGGCCAGTCTGGGCTAGTAAGTGAATTCAAAGCCAACCTAAACTGCAAGTAAGTGAATTCAAAGCCAACCTAAACATGTCTCAAAAAAGACATACCATACTTCCCCTACCAAACAACCCCCAAGTAACCTACAGATTCAATACAATCTCCATCAAAGTATGAATGTCATTCTCCACATGAATTAGAAAAAACACCGTAAGAATTTTATAGAATCGTGAAGAATCCCAAGTAATCAAAGCAATCTTGAACAAAAAGCA
Organism: Myocastor coypus; assembly: GCA_004027025.1. Lineage (NCBI taxonomy): Eukaryota > Metazoa > Chordata > Mammalia > Rodentia > Myocastoridae > Myocastor > Myocastor coypus. The sequence goes on along the minus strand of PVJA010001760.1, from coordinate 4,663 downwards.
AAGTTGGAGACAATTTACAATGCTATAGTAATCAAAATATGAATTGTGAAAAAACACATAGACCAATATAACAGAATATAGCCCAGTAATACCACCATGAATTTTATTTATTTATTTATTTATTTATTTATTTATTTATTGCCTTTTTGAGACAGGGTCTCGCTGTGCAGTTCAGGCTGGCTTTGAGCTCACTTTTGTAGCCCAGGCTGGTCTCGAACTCGCACCAATCCTCCTGCCTCAGCCTCCTGAGTGCTGGGATTACAGGCGTGAGCCACCACGCCCGGCTCCACCATGAATTTATAACCAAGTGAATTTTTAAAAATTTATTATTTTTTACAATAGTTAATACATTGCCTAATGCTGTCTTCATCATAGTTATTCAGAGTACAAGATGCAGACATAATTTCTTGTCTAAACATCATTAGTACAGATCTTTCTTTTCATTGCAAAAAGAGAAAGTAACTGTATATTTAGTCTAACAGCCCATAACAGTAGTGGATTATCATTATCAGCTCATCTGGCATTATCTGGGGCTGTTGACTTGAGCCTTTTACTAAGTGACTTCTAACAAAAGAATCAAAAACAATGAGGAAAGGACAGTCTTGTCAATAAGTGAAAACTAGGGCACCTAGGTATCCATATGAAGAATATGAAATTCATAAACTCAAAATGGGTTAAAATGGTTTAAAGACCTAAGTGGACTAAGGTATTGTAAACATAAAACATCTCAGTGTGCCTGAGACAAGAGGGCCACAAGTTTGAAAACTGCTTGAGCAACTCAGCAAGATGCTGTCTCAATACATAAAAAGGGCTGATAAAGTGGCTTAGTGTGAATGCCTTTAGCTCAATCACCAGAAATGCAAAAAAGATGTGAGTGGATTAAATGTAAGATCCCAAACTACAAAACTACTATTTGAAAACACAAAGGAAACACTAAAGAACAATACCTGGGAGAATGAGTTTTGGCCATGACTCAGGTAACAAAAACAAAAATTGACAGATGGTGCTATATCAAACAAAAAAGCTTCTGTACAGCAAGGAAAATAAACAACAAAGTTCAGAGACAATATACAGAATGGGAGAAATACTATTTGTAAACATATATCTGATAAAGGTTGATATCCAGAATATACTAGATAGAAACCTACCAACCCAAAGCAAGAAAACAAATTTAAAACTGGTCTAAAGATCTGAGCAGACATTTCTAAAAATAAAAAAGACATAAAAATGGGTAATATGTATCTGTTCTTCTTTTAGAAAACTTATTACTATTAGGAAATACAAATCAAAATTACAAGGTGACACAGTATCACCTCACTCAGAGAATAGCTATTGTTAAAAAGACAAAGTAAAGCAAAACCAAAAACTACAAACCAAGTGCTGGCAAGGTTGAGGAGGAATCTTATGCATTATTGGTGGGAATGTACATTAGCTCAACCATTATAACTCAAGCCCTTTGTAGAAAAATGGATGCACCTTGAGACCATAACTTCAAGTGAAATAAATCAAATGCATAACCTTAAATACTACAGTTTTTCTTATATGAGAAACCCAAAATAGAAATGAAAAACTAAATAACAAAAAATAGGAGGTAGAGATAGATCTTTCTTAGGATACTGTGTTAAGGAAAACAAATCAACCACAGAAAGACAGGTACCACAATATTGATCTAATAGAAGTTGAAAAAAACAGCAGTTCACAGTGATTGTGGAAAACAGGAGAGCGGGGAATTCATCAAGAGTACAATGTTGCTGTCTGATTCAAGAAATAAACCCTATAGTGTTCTATGCATAATACAGTGAATGTAAGTAACAGTAACACATTACCTTTCTCAAAATAGCTAAAAGACTGAATATATTTACACAAAGAAATTTTAAAAATTTAACATGCTAATTACTACCTATGCATCAAAACATCACACTTTATTTCATAAATATGTGTCAAACAAAAGATAAAAAACAAAAAGAATAAGGTACTTGAGAATGCACTTAATCAAGAAGGCAAAAGATTTATACATGAAAACTATACAAAATGTCTTAAACGAACCAAAGCTATAAATGAAAGGTATTTAATATTTACAAACTTGAAGACAATATTCTTAAAATGTCAATACTATTCCAAGTGATCTATAAATAAATCCAATTCCTGTTAAATTCCCAATATCATTTCTTGCATAAATAGAAACATTTATCCTAAAAACTGTGGAACTCTTAAGGGAGACCCCAAATAATTAAAACAATCTCAAAAAACAAGATCAAAGTTGGAAGGCTTATTCTAATTTCAAAACTTACTACAAACTTATAGTAACCAAAATAGCATAGTGTTGATATCAGGACAGATACAGAGATTAATGACCTAAGGCAAAAAGCCCAGGAACTGAACTTGCATATAGGCAGTGAATCAGTTTTGACAAGGATACCAAGTTCATTCAATGGAGGAAAAGACAATCTTTTCAAAAATGATGCTGGAAAATTCAACAGAATGGTTACACCCAACTATATACAAAAAAAAAAAAAAAAAATCTCAAAGTGGATTAATAATCTAAATGTAAAAATCACAAACTATAAAATTATTAAAAGAAAACACAGGGGAAATGTTATGATATTTGATTTGGCAATGATTTATTGGATATGAAATCAAAAGCATAGGTAAAAACAAAATAATGGATAAACCAGACCTCAAAGTTAAAAAAAAAAAAAGCAACACTGGGACTGAAACCTAGGTTCTTTGAACTGAGCTAGATCCCCAGCCTCCCATCTTTTTTTTTTTAATCATAGCCATCTCAGCCTGCCCTGGGGATGAGACTGGTGTAGCATGTGGTACTGGGGATCAAACCTTGGTCCCTGTGGTTGCTAAGCTTGCCTAAGCAGGTGCCTTAGATTATTTAATCATCTTGCCAGTCCCTCAGCCCATTTTTTGAGATAGGGTCTCACTATGTTGCTAAATTTCCTAGGTTGGGCTTCATCTTGCGATTCTCCTGCCTCAGCCTCTCACAGATCTGGGACTGCAGGCCTGCACAACCAGGCTTGGCTAAAACTAAAACCTTTTGTAAAAAAAAAAAAAAAGAAAAGGAATGTTTATTGAAAGGGTTAATGTTTGTTTGATCAATCTTATATACCTATATCTATTAATCTAAACTGATCTGATGATGAAAATATGTAATATAACCAGTTAAATTTAAACAATAAAAATATTAAACCATGAAAAAAAAAACCTTTTGTAAATCAGAGAACACTATCAAAAGAATGAAAAGGCAGCTCAAAGGATGAAGTTTAATATCCAGGGCATATAAACAATTCCTAACACTTCTGCAGAATAATTAAAAAATGCATGATGGACTTAGATTTTTTTTCACAGATGATATGTAAATAGCCAATAAATAAGCTCATGTATGGATAATAAGTATCACTTAGTCATCAGGAAAATGCAAACTCCAATGAGAAACTATTTCATACTCATAAGGGTGGCTGCTATTAAAACTACCACCATCACTACCAGAACAACATAAAGCCCAACAAAAATATCAAGTCTATAAGAATGTAAAAAACAAAAACAAAAGCAACAACAAAAAAAACCCAGTGCTCTTAGGTATTGCTGGTGGGAAAGTAAAGTGGTATATTCAATCACCATGCAAAATAATTCATATGTTCCTCAGAAAGTTATATATAGAATTATTTATACGCTACTAAAGTGGTTTTAACCAATTTAAAAATGGTTAAAAAGAAACAAAATTCTTTTAAAGAAAAATTATTAAAAATTTTGGTATGCATATTTTTGTGTAAAACAGTACTTTTAAGGCAATGTCTCAAAACAACACTACCTTCAAACTTCTGCATATGACCTATCACTTGAACACTAAAGCTTAAGAGCAAATGTGAGACAGCTCTAATATGGTTAATAAATAATATTACCCAAAAGCTTGAGCTAGAGCTCAGTAGTAGAGCACTGGTCTAGCATACTTGAGACCCTGGCTTTGATTCTAGGTACTACAAATAAACACTATTTATGCACAGTAAATCAGGTCTAAGTGCATGTCTCATATAGAGACATTTCCTTAAAAGTACTGATTGGAGTCGAGTGAACAAGTGACAGTACTAAGTATATGAGTCCAAGCACGTCACACAATTTTATGATATTGCTAACTAAAACTCATAATGGAAAGAATGCCTACATTACCTATATTAAAAATAATCCATATCAAAAAGCTTTGAAAACACTATCCATATTACTCACTTAGTAACATCTATTAGCTCTATTCTGCTCTGATGCAGATAAATACAAGATAAAAAGACAAAACTATGTAGGAGAAAAGTTATGTAAGTTCTGTTTGTATTTTCCTAAATAGGCTGAGTTCCACAGCACAACTTAGGATCTAAAATATTTTTTCTGAGATGCCTTAGGTAAAAAGGTAGCTAACAATGTAAAAGCTCAGTCAGAAACTCTTGGTTCAAGTCCCAGTACCAGAAAAATAAAAGTTACTTTTAGAACCAGAAAATAAATAGCCATTTAAAGAAAAAAAAAAGTTTTCATCCAGTTGTGGTAGTGTATGCTATTAACCCCAACACTCTGAAAAGCTGAAGGAAAGGGACTGCAAATGAGTCCAACCTGGGTAGCTTAGTGAGACCCTGTCAGAAAAAAGGAACCACCACCACCACCACCACCA
>PVJA010001759.1:0-119266 GCA_004027025.1 Myocastor coypus | reverse complement strand
AAATAAATAAAAAGATAAAGAAAAGGAGAAAGATCCAATCCTAGGTCCTGAGTCCACACACAACAAATACAGGAAACACTACTATGGAAGAAAATTGGAATCATGCAGATGAAATCTCTGAATCAGTAGCAGCTGAGGTAGAAAGGCAACTGCAGAAATGTATAGAGCAACTTAGATCAAAGATAACATGTGAAGTAAAAAAAAGACCTTTCTAAATCAATAGCATCTAAAGTAGGGGAACAACTACAGAAAGGTACAGAGGAGAACAGAGCAGAAATAATGTCTGAAGTAGAGAGAGAAAGGATAACTACAATGAGAGACTTCAGTACTACTAAAGAAGACATTGACAAAAAATCAGAGTAGGAGAGAAAAATGATGGATTCCTTGATTGAGCAATATAGGAAAGAAATACATCACATGAAACATTTTCAAAGAAATGATGGATTCCCTGAATGAATAATACAGGAAAGTAATAGATCGCATGAAACAGTTTCAAAGAGATATACAAGAAAATAAAATCTCAATCACAAGCTGGCAAAACCATATGAACCAAAGTGAAGATAGAATCTCAGATCTTGAAAGCACTGTTGCAGCAAGTGAAAAGGTAAGAAAGGATCTCTTAAAAACAACTAGGATGCAGGAAAAAATAATTGAACATCTGCAAGATGATGCAAAAATGAATAATGTGAAATTAATAGGAATCAACGAGAAAGAAGAAGTCAACACAAATGATATAAAAAAAATAATATGGGCAGAAGTAATAGTAGAAAACTTCCCAAATATGAAAAATCAATTGGACATACAGATAACTAAAGCCTACAGAACCCCAAATAGCATTAACTCGACTAAAAACACACCCAGACATACAATATTTAAGTTCCCAGAAATTCAGCAGAATAGTATACTAAAAGCTGCTAGAGAAAAGAAACAGGCCTTATTTAAAGGAAAACCCATCAGAATAACAGCATATTTCTCTTCACAAACTATGAAGTCAAGAACAGCATGGAACAGAGTGCTTTAAGTATTCCACGAAAAAAAAAAAAATTTCATCCCAGACTACAAAACTCTTTTTCAAGTATGAGGGAGAAGTGAAACACTTCCATGACAAGGAACAACTAAAGAATTCCATGATGTCAAAGCCAACCCTACACAGTACATTAAAAAATATTTTAGAGAGGGATGAAAATAAACCAAACTGAAGAAATGAGAACAGGAAGATCCCACCCAATAGGGTACTCAATTAAACACAGAACAAAAAGGGGTAAACAATAGTAAGTAAAAGTCATGTGAATCGTAAGTCAATACATTCCAATTATAACCATCAATGTAAATAAACTCAATTCTCCAAATAAAAGAAATAGACTGGCAGAGTAGATAAGGAAACAAAATCCAACAACATGCTGTATACAAGAAACACACTTAACTCATAAAGAAACTCATAGGATAAAAGTGAAAGGATGGGAAACAATCCTACATACTCCAGCAACTCAAAAAAAAAAAAAAAGCAGGGGTAGCAATCCTCTTTGCAGACAGTCTAAACTTCAAACCAAGACTGATCTGATCAAATGAAATAAAGAAGGCCACTACATAATGGTAATGGTTAGGGGAAAATTCAAGACGAAAAGGTAACACCCTTAAATATGTATGCACACAACACTGGAGGAGCAAGTTATAAAAGGCATACCTTAATGGACATGAAAAACCCAATATCCAATACCACAATCTTAATAGGAGACCTCAACACGCACTTATCTGAAAAAGATAGGTCAAGCAGACAAATAATTAGCAAAGAAGTAGCAGAAATGAACCAGAACTTGGAATAACTGGACTTACTGTACATATACAAAGTGTTCAACTCAACCACTTCTAAATTCACATTTTTTTCAGTTGCCCATGGGAAATTTTCAAAAATAGACCACATATTAGTCCACAGATCATGCTTAAGTAATGCAAGAAAATGAAAATTATTCCATGCATATTATCTGATCACAGTGCAATGAAACCAGAAATAAAAGACAAAAAAATACAAGAACTCCAGAAATACATGGAAATTAAACAGCACTCTTCTCAACAACCAGTGGGTTACAGATGAAATTAAACAATTCTACAATTTAATGAATATTCAAACATAACCTCCCGGAATTTATGAGATGTGATGAAAGCACTTCTTAGAGGGAAATTTATAGCTTTGAACTCACATATTAAGAAGAAAGAGCAGAAACAAATAAATATTCTCATGCAACACCTACACCGACTAGACATGGAAGAGCAAACGAAATCAAAAGCCCAAAGAAGGGAGGAATTTATAAAGATTAGAGTAGAAATTAATTCAATTGAGACAAAGAAAACAATACAAAGAATTAAGGAGTCAAAAAGCTGGTTCTTTGAAAGAGTAAATAAAATTGATAAGCCCCTAGCTAACCTCATCAAAAAGATCAAAGAAAGGACTCAAATTCAAGCACTAAGGAACGAAAAGATTGAAATTACTACACACCCAGCAGAGATACAGAGCATCATAAATAGCTACTTTGAGAATCTTTACTCTCACAGAATTGAAGACACAGATGAAATGGACAGATTCCTAGAAATGTACAAATTACCCAAATTGAACCAAGAATATATAGGAACTCTCAATAACTCTATAACAGTCAATGAAATACAAAATGTAATAAAAAGCCCACCAACAAAGAAAAGTCCAGGACCTGATGGATTCACCGCTGAATTCTACAAGAAATTTATAGAAGACATAATCCCAACACTCTTCAAACTCTTCAAAGAAATCAAGAAGGAAGCAATCCTTCCAAAATCATTCCTAGAGGCAAGTGTTACACTGATACCAAAACCAGAGAGAGATGCAACTAAAAAAGAAAACTACAGGCCAATTGCTCTCATAAACATAGATGCAAAAATTCTCAATAAAATCCTAGCCACTAGAGTACAAATCATTGAGAAGATTGTACATCATGTCCAGGTAGGATTCATCCCAGGGTTGCAAAGATGGTTCAATATATGCAAATCTGTAAATGTAATACAGTATATCAATAGAGCCAAAACCAAAAATCACATAATCATCTCAACTGATACAGAAAAGGCGTTTGACAAGGTCCAACACTCATTCATGTTCAAAATCCTACAGAAAATTGGAATATGGGGCCTCTACCTCAACCTGATAAAAGCCATCTGTGACAATACAACAGCTAACATAATTCTAAATGGGGAAAAGCTGAAGTCTTTTAGTCTCAAATCTGGCACAAGATAAGGATGTCCTCTATCACCACTCCTATTCAATATAGTTCTGGAATCATTAGCTACAGTCATTAGATAAGAGAGAGAAATAAAATGAGTAAGAATAGGTAAAGAAGAAGTAAAACTATTATTATTTAGAGATGACATGATAATCTACTTAGAAGACCCAAAGAACTCCACCAAGAAGCTACTGGAATTAATACACAAATTCAGTAGCATAGCAGATTACAAAGTCAACACACAAAAGTAAGTGGCATTCCTCTACACAGATAACAAACACACTGACAGAGAAATTAGAGAAGAAGTACCTTTTATGATAGCACCAAAGAAAATGAAATACTTAGGGATCAACCTAACTCAGGAAGTAAAAGATCTTTTCAGTGAAAACTACAGTACTCTGAAAAAAGAGATCCTAGAAGATTTCAGAAAATGGGAAGATATTCCCTGTACCTGGATAGGAAGAATCAACACTGTGAAGATGGCCATACTCCCTAAATTGTTATACAGATTTAATGCAATTCCTATCAAAATACCGTCAACATACCCCTCACACACCTGGAGAAATCATTCCTAAAATTTATTTTTAACCAAAAAAAAAAAAAGACCCAGAATTTCAAGGACAATTGTGGGCAACAAACATAGGGCAGGAGGCATTACAATTCCTGATCTAAAGTTATACTACAAAGCTATAGTAATAAAATCAGCATGGTATTGGCAAAAACAAACCTGAGGATCTAAGGAATAGATCAGAAGATGGAGAAGTAAATACAAACACACTCAGCCACCTTATCTCTGAAAAAGGGGCCAAACAGGCTTACCAGAAGAAAGATAGCCTCTTTAACATAGTCCCATGAGTAGACTCAAATTTCATCTCTGAAAATGACTTATTTTTTTTCTTTTGGCTGGCTGAGTCTGCCTTCATGGTGGGACTGGAGATAGAATCTCTTTCCCTGGTGCTGACAGAAATTCCTGTGCGGACACTTTAACCACTGAGCTAACCAAAAGCCTGAAAATGACATTTCTTAAAAAGCTGGATTCGAAGCAGTGTAACCACTCAGCTCCAATAAAACTAACCAGTGGTGTTGTTTTTGTTGCTAAGTCCAAAATCAGAGAGCAAATTCATGCTCATTTGCCTGATGTTCAAATCTATCATTCGACTGCTTTGAATAAAACAACACAGATGTTCATATTCTCACAGAATTCTTTTTATTAGACAAGGCCTTGGTGCACAGTTCAGGTTGGTCTTGAATTCATTGTGCAGCCCAGGCTGGCCTCACGATTGTGGTGATCCTCCTGCTTTAGTCTCCTGAGAGCTGATTTACACTCATGCTCCCAAACACCTAGCTGTTTCCCGCATTCGATGTTTTATTAAGTTTGATGGTGTTAAAGGACATCCTAATCTCTTCTCCCCCTCAACTGCTTTAAAACCCCTCAAAACTTATAAACCATTTTTGTAGTCACTTCAGCATCAATATAATGCTACAAACTAATTTGCAAACTTTGTGTTTCTTTGGTATTTTTATATTTCGAAAAAAAGTTTATGTCAACAAATGTTCCATGAGTCATATTTATGGTACACTTCTAAACGTACCTCTTTCAACCAGAGCTCACAGCTGGCTCACTGCACCAAACAAGTTACAGTTTGTCACACACTGCTACTCAAATTCAGTGCTGTACTTTTCAAGATTGATGATCTTTTCTTTTCCATTAGTTGGTGCTCAGCAGCAGCATTCACTGGGTTTTAATCATACTTTCCTATAAAACTACACAGCGTTGATAGAATTACATGTAGCCAGTCCAAGGTAATTCAAGAGAGGTGGCAGGGATGGGATCAGGGGTTGCAGCAGATATGGGTCTCTATTCTCTGAATGTTCATTTTACACAGTGTCTTTTTCCTTATAGGCATGATTTCCTTCATGGGACAAAGATAGCATATACAATGATTTACTCTCCCCATTTTTCCTTTCTTTTATACATTTGCTACAGGGGCTCACTATGCAGCTCAGACTCAAAGTGATCCTCCTGTTTTCAGCATCCCTATTGCTGGGATTACAGGTGTGTGCCGCCACACATGAGCTGGTTTGCAGGCTCAGTGCACCCAGAGGTGGAGGGGCATGTTACTCTCCTTTTAAAAACCATGTAGAAGTAGATGAAAGGTTTTCCAAGGAAATCTATAAACATGCACTCCAAACTCTTTCACTTACGATCTTCTCTCAAATAATTTTATAACCAAAAGCCTGACAGTGTTCTGGGAGCATGTTCTCCCTGGAGAGTAATGTTATTTTCTCAGATTTCATGGGCTGCATTTACCAGGCACTGTTCACAAAACACTCCACGCAGATTCATTCACATCTGGCCTGGAGCCTCCATGATTTTCCTAAGGTTTCAGACTGCTCCTTCTGTCTGTGCTTTGAATGCATCCTATCCCTGTTACCAAAGCCTGAAATGATAGAAGAGAAGGAATGCAACAATAACAACAGGTATTCATTCATTCAGTGCCTTTTCCCTTCCATGCAAAGTGCCTAATGGCAAATAATTGCTTTGTGAAAAAGATTTCAGTTATCTATTGTGATTATAACTTATTTTCAAGTGGCTGTAGAGGAAAGCTCAAAATATTTGCTGTGGAATTTTAATTATGTCATAGAAAAATTGAGGAATATCTTATATGAAATTGCAGTGATCATTTTTGGTAACTTTAGTGGAAGAAGTGGAAAATTGCAGAAAATTGCTAAAATAGTGCAATTGAAATGGTTAACAATTACTGACAATCTTCAAGAATTCTGCTATTTTCAAAATTATTTAATGTAATCTGTGAGTTATACTATCAGCTTAGATTTCTATTTCAGTTTTCTTCCTTATGCTAAGGTTATTGGGCCCTGGCATCTGACTTGCAGCAGCAAATGTTGACTCAGTCCACATCAGCAAGTGGACTTGGCCAAAAACTTGCATAGTCAATTCTATACCATGAAGTGATGATTTAGGCTTCCTAATTAAACCACTCTTTGTACACATTTGTAACAATTATGCTTTTGTCTAAATTTCAAACATTTTAAAAATTTTACAGGTGTTTAAATAAATTACCCATGGATGGTTCTCATACTTAATGAGCCATTACTTTTAAAATTGCATATGTGAGTATATTGAACTATAGATATTATGATTTACTCTTTAGGTTTCCTTAAATAGTAACACAATAGAATTAAGGCACTGATCTCAATAGTAACGCTCACTTGTTCTCTTTGAACTTAGAATTATGATGCTTTAGTAGTATATCCTCAATAATGAATACAATGCATATTGTTGTCCTTGTGGTAGTTATTCAAACTACATGATGCAGACATGATAATTTTTCTAATTGTTACTGGTACAAAAATTTCTTTTCATTCAACTAAGAGAAAGTAGTTGCATACATGGTCTAGTATTCCACAATCATAGTGGGTTACTGGCATAACTAGCAATGGCAGAAACTGTTGATTTAAGCCTTTTACAGCTCAGCATACTAATTTGACTTTACTTTTTATGCCTCGTGGTTAAATTTGTCTTCTGGGTGGTTAAGGGAAAGTTAAAGCAAGACCTGTGTAACAGAACATATAACTTGTGTATCTCCCAAGGTCAGTCAAATCCCCTCAGAATTTACCTTGAAATCAGGTACAGTGCTTTGTAGAACTGTTGTCCATGTCAGCCATCTGGATGAGTCACGGCCTTGTTTTAAAACTCATTGTCATTTCTCATTAGAAATAATTTAAAAATAAAGACTAGTAAGTGGTGGAGGGAGGATTCAAACCTAGAAAGCTTCAGTCTATGCTCAAGCATTGTGGGATGGTTGATTCTCTCCAATAGAGCCAGGAAAAGTTTTCCACCTCTGTCATGGTCTTTATTTCTTCCAGAACTTTGGACCATTCACTCAACCTCAAGTTCTGAAGCTCATGGAAGAGCTTCCTCTGGTCCTGCTGATGAGTTGACACTTTGCCACTGCACTGTGGAGCCCACAATGATGCCCCTTTTTCTGCAAACTGTTCCAAGAATACCTGCACCAAGGTGGATCCATCAGATCCTTTCTCCTGCATTTCAATTTTACAAAGCAGTGCAGAGTGAGTGGGTGGGTCTAGGGGTAAGGATATCAGTAGGAGGGAATAAATAAAGTACTGCTCTCCAGAGAGCTTTGGAATTCCCAGAGCCATTCTACTCTTGTTGAAAAGATCTCCTCTGACTCCAAAAGAAATCCCAGCATCTTTTGCAAAATTTCTATAGAATTCATTTTCTTTTACTTAAATGAATAAAGCAAACTTAGCAAAAGAAAAAAAAGTACTATTATTCTTTATTCAATTTAGTTGGATCTTAATGAGCTACAGACTCGTATTACATGTTATTTTCTTGTGCAATTATTTGTGTTCTAGCATTTTCTTAATAAAAGAAAATTGGAAGCCTACACACAATTGTTTTCCAGCTGCTACCTGCCCGTACCCACAGTCACACATACTGCATGGCATCTGCTATATTTAAATATTCTGTCAGAATTAAGTATCTTGTTAAGAAACATTATTATATTCTTTCAAAGAAAAAATGAATTATTTGGATAGTTTATAATCTTATCAACATGCCTAAATCCCTTCCTCTTGAAGTTCACCTTTCACTTTCTCTGGTATTTTATTCTTTAATTATTCCAAGTTGTCACTTGTCTTTATTTATGTGTTTAAATCCTGAACTTTTTTTTTTTGAGACTTTGTATTTTGTAGACTTTACTATTTTATATAATAAAAAAGCCAAACTATTTTTTTCCAAAAGTGGAAAAGGAGGTTGGGTGATAAATTATACTCTCTAGTACACAAAGTGGATTATATTGCTCAAATGGATGACTGTGGTATACATTCTGTTTTTACCACTGTAAAGCAAGGTAGAAAACTAAGCAGAAACATAGATATGTGAGGGAAGATATGACTGACAGTTCTAAGATCTGGGCAGAAGAATCTAGAAAGACAGAAAGAAAGAAACAGAATGCAAAAAGTCCTTCTGGAAAAAAAAAACTCCAGTGAGTTCATATTAATTTTTTAAGGAAAAGAGTAAGTTTAGAATCAACTTATAAAAAATGTGAAGGTGAGCTGTGATCATACAGAAGATAGAATTAGCAAAAATGTCTTGTATAAAGAAAATTATTATAATAAGAAAAATAATCTTTTCAGTCGTAGAACTAAAAAGTAAAACTAATAAGTTATAAATAAAACTTTATGAATCAAAGATTCTAGAGAAATAAGAAAATAGTACTTAGCTTCATCTACTATCTGTCTGTCTATCTGAAACTAATACAACTCCTGAAAGTATTTACTAGTGATGTAAATAATGGTATGTTTTTAATTACAAGAATAAAGAAAACACATTCTGTAATATGTAGGACAAGCACGGTAATTCAATGTCACTTAAAGTGGTCCAATAAACAATTATTTCAATAGACACTTTGGAAGAAAAGGTGGTTTTCTCAAACTTTATAAACTTACAGAATTTGAATCACTTCTCTGAAGCTTATTCTAAGTTAAAATATTAGCACACTTATAGGAAAAGAAAATGAAGGTTTTCAAGATAAGGGGAGAGCTTATGGAAATAACAGTTTTCCAAAGTTTAAGAATTTGATACCCAGTTTTATTCACAAACACATATATTCACATTTACTAACATATTAAAATTGAATTCAAGAATAATTCCTGCTGTGTGTTTCCAAGCTTTTTTTTTTTTTGTCATTTCCCTGTACAAATAAGTGGTAAATGGGCATAGATATTTAAAATTGGCAAGGCTGCTTCTGAAACAAATATTGGAAATGTGAAAATTAATACTCTTCTCCAAAATGAATTATTGTATTGTATATTGTCCTTAAAGAGACTCATATAGAATTTGTTTAGCTGTAAGCTGTCAGAAGTTGGAATGGAAGCTACAAATTTTAATAGCTTCTGTGGTGTTGAGTCTTATCCTTCCCCAATAGAAACACGAGCATAGTAGCAGCTTTCTACTTATTCACTTTTATTTCATTTGATTTTATTTTTAATGTGTTTAATACAGGGACTCACTAAGCAGCCAGACTCATAGTTATCTTCCTATTTTCATCCTCCCGAATGTTGGGATTACAGGCATGAGCCACCACACCCAGACTTGTCACTGACTTAGCTCTTCCAAGAGGGGGCCAGCGTGTCATGTAGTGTCATGGATCAGACTTTGGTCTCTATGCTTAACTAAGCATGTGCTTAGTCCACTGACCTATTTCACCAGCCCTCTAGTAGAAGCTTTGACAGTTTTCCTCACAAGAAAAAAATATTTTTGACCAAAAATGATCACGCTTTGTGTTGGAGGAATGCAACACACATGTACTATGCCAATCTCATGCCGACTCATTGTTATTTTTCTGGTCAATTTAAGAGTGTTTGTGGGTCAAATCCATGCAAAATACCTAATCTGTTTGTTCCTTTTTCTTAATTTATACCTAATTATAGCTTCTTATACCAATCTATGGTATTAGAATACAAACTAATACTCCATTCAGTAGTCAGTTTGCCTGTTTATAGAAACAAATGACTCCTCAACTACTGTTGGAGAGGTACCTGCTTTCCCATTAATGTACATATTTAGAGTCTTTTAGATTTCTGATGAAAGGCTGAAATAAAAGGCCAAATTTTCTGCCAACCACAGTCCTGAGGGGCATCCTCATCTAATGTAAGGATTATGAGTTAAACATAGTCATATGAGGAAGCTGATGTGAATATTAGCGAGCATCCTTGTACCATTTAAATTTAAGATGGAAAGATAGGTGAAAAGGAAATGGTCTTCCCTTTTAATATCTGGGAAGATTTTATAGACTCAATATTTATTCATAATTGTGAATGGCTTTGCTTTCTCGAGCTCGGTTTCCTGTATCCATTTATGTCAATAACTAGACTTTTTCCAGTCAAACGTGAAATATATGATGTCATTGGGAATAATATAAAAATCAGACAAAATACCAAAAGATATTTGAATATAATGATTGTAAACCACAAAACACTGAGATTTATCCCAATGAGAAAAAACAAATTATATTGTGTAAACCCAAGTGGAGGTTCAATTTCAAAATTATGTGTATGCCTCCTATTCTTTTTTTTTTTTTTTTTTTTTTTTTTGAGTGTTGTAAATTTGTTAAACAGTAGCATACAGTTCAAACAGATCCAGGGAGTCAGGCAGTATAGAAACTGGGTCTAATCCCGGGACACAGTCATGTGAAGAAGGACATCCTCACAGCGTTAGCAAGAAATTCCAACGTGCTACAGGGATTGGTGGAATTAAAGTTCCATTGGCAGAGTGACAGCTTATAAAGTGCATTCGTGGAGATTCACTTCAACAGACAGGAAGGTGCTGACGGTATCCTGCTTAAATGCACTCGCTGGAATAATTTTACTTATTTATTTATTTTTTTTTTTCCTTTTCTTTCTTTCTTTTCCTCCTTGAGCACAGTTACGAGCTAAAACACACCCACTGCTCGGGCGCCGTCTGCCTCCGCTACTCCTTCCCAACTGTTTTTCTTCGATCCTAGGTAGAGCATTTCCAGAGGGATTGGATGCTTGCATTTGATCGATCCCAACGTAGAACATAAGCATCGTGTGTAAAATTAAGACCGGACCCGTCTTATTTTACCGCACCATTTGAGATGTATGTGCCTTTTAATGTTTCAGCATGTGGGAAGAATTTTTGATTGTATTGCTTTTTAATTGAATACATTTACATTCAATTCTTTACTGTAATAAAATGAAAAGAATGAAGCTTTTATAGGATCTAAATCTCACAAAACACTTAAAAATAACAGAAATAAACATGTTATTTTTATACAAAAGTGTTTATGAGAGAACTCTGAAGGTGACAAAAAAGCCAGCATTTTTGAAAATATATTAGCTAAATTACTTATGCAATCAATATCAAAAATGGATTTGAGATTGTGTATTTAATCTAGACAATTTTTTACCTGCAGAGAGAATAGCTTCTCAACTAAAAATATGCTCTATGGAGAAGAATCAATGACAAACATCAACGAACTCAAAGTTTTTAACTACAAATTGTGCCATGAAGGAAAACTGCAAACACAGCACCTTCAAATCACTGTTGACTCTGTATTTTCAGTTAGGAAGACAGCTTGCTGTTCTGGCGGGGAGGCAAGGCTAGCGTTCCTGCTCGGGTCCAGCAGGGTGGGCTAAGACCATAAGCTTCAAGTAGTCCTTCTGCAGGAAGGAGATGATTTGAGAGGGCACATTCATCACACATTCACCCAGTAGATCCAATGGAGGAGGCGCCTTCCTTCCCAGGCTACAGTATAGAGCCTACACACCAGAGGGTTTGTTTTGTGACTTTTAACTCTAATTCTGTAACTCAAAACTCCTGATTTTGAGTCTTGACTTTTTCCTTAAGTTGGATTTTTTAAAGACATTTTTCATGTTTTCTGCCCAAAGTAATTTCAATGAACATTTTCCTAGGAATCATAATAAAACAAAGACAGAGTCCTCCCGCAAAATATCACTGTCCTGCATTCCTTATATTCCCACCAAATTTGACTTGGACAAAAAGCGCCATAATAGTTAAGAGTGAAGCAAAAGAACAGGTAAGAGCTTCAGATAATTTTCAGTTGGCAAAAGATGTGCACTCATGTGGACCCCTGGCAGGAGTCAACTATTTTTCTTTCTTATTGGCAAGGGAAAGAGAATGAGATCTTTGAAATGCAAGTAGTCTGAGAAACTTTATCCTGGGAGCTCTGATAATAGTTCTACCCATTCATTTGAAGGCATCTGTTACAAATGCTGGAGCCTGGCCTCCAAATCTCTCTGAGCTGTGTTCTTGCTCTTCCTCTCTGCACTGTTTCCCATACTGTTAGAAATATTTCTGACATAATATTAACTCTAATTTTGTCTCTTTTTGAGAATTTTAGTCTTGAGCTTATCCCATTTTCTTTCACTGCTCTCTTTACCATCCTCTTAGATGTTTCACTGAGAAGAACATGTGCTACAACTGAATGGATGAGTTTAACTTTTTATATTCTTTATTTTCAAAGGCAAATCCCTTACTTATAACATTTATGAAATTTCCTAGTTTGAAATGGAGACCTTGTGAATTCTGTGTGCAGGGAAAAAAAGGGAGAGGGGATACGCAGGTGAAGTTTAATGAAGCAAGGCTTTTGTTTTCAACAAATGGAACAAAAAGAGGTCCTTGGAAAGGTAAACAGAATGAATAAAATGGACTCAAGCCAAGGTGGGGTGATAAAGGCGTTTAAAATAGGTTACAATGGCGGAGTAGTGCTAGAGAAGGACTGCGGTTTGCTCAGCGAAGGAGCCTGGCCTGGAGTGCAGGCCTGTGCGGTGTCAGAGCAGTGTCAGCTGGAGAAAGAAAGGAGGATATGAGAGGAAAACCAGTGGGGCTTCTGCGTTTGAGCCCAGGCAATGTACGATCGGCCCTAACCGACGGCTGATGCAGGAAAGTAGTAATGAAATGTTAGTGGAAAGATAAAACTAGTCTCTACAACTTTGAGTAGCATCTACACCCCATTCTAGGTGGATGAGATTCCGCTGTCATTAGAAACTTATGTCACCATCTGGCGCACGTCTGTAGTCCCAGAGCTGGGGAGGCTGAGATAGGAGAATCACCATGAGTCTGAGCTGTGTAATGAGAACCTCTACCAAAGAAATAAAAGATTTAAATATTTTTAGATTTAAATAAAAGATTTTAAAATATTTACAATAAAAGGAAACTTATGTCACCATAAATAAAAATGAGGCAATGGATCAAACTACTTCAATCATAAGAGAATCAGGAGAAAGATGCTTATTGGTTTAAAAATGCAGACAAAGTTCAGATAAAATACACGAGGTGGCTGCAGTGAGCAAGACTCAACCTCTTACCATTAGCCACCTGGGGAGGAGGCGGGAAGTTCTGCTGCCTCGGTAGCCTCTTCCTCCCCACTTTGCAGTCATGGATGCAGCCCCTGGCATGCGCTGGGTGAGTGAGGCAATGATGTTTGCCTTATGCCAATGTATTCCTTAAAACTTTAGCACCCTGGAACATCCCATTGTAGATGAGAAAGCTTGAAATGCTTGGGTCCAGAAAGTGGAAAACCATGGCATCTGATAGCACTGCACTGAACCCAATCTCTGCATATTGTGTTTATGCTTAATTTTGTGGACGTAAGAAATTTACCTTTGCAGTAATAGTGCTAAAAGGTTAAAAATCTGTAAACACGGATGGGGCATAATGTGGAAATTTCTCAACTAAGATTCAGTTATCTATATTCATATTTTAGTTTTGCATTCTGTATGGATAATACAAATGCTTAAATTTTAATGTCTCTTTTCTATAGTGTAGGGACAATGACATGGACTCAGCAAATTGCAGAGCTGCAAGTCTCAGGTAAGCCTGATAATGAGCTCTGCTATGGTGTGTGTCAGAGCTTCACGCAGTTGGGGCAGGGACTTCCAGAGTTTCAGATCAATTCACGATCAAGGCTTGGATTATGGGTCTTAGTACTGCTGGGATCATGGGTATGAGTACTACTCCCAGCCTGGGGTGGATAGCCTGAACATAACTTAAGGGAGACAGCCTTCCTCTCTATAGCCAGTGTTGCTGCTCCTGCCCTTTCCCTCTTGCTCTTTGCAACCCGCCATGAAAGGTTGCCCCTGCCTTGGAGACAGCTGAGCATGGATGGAAACTTCCAGTGAATGTGAGTGAGCTAAATAAACCTTCCTTCACAATGGGGGTCATGTATTTGTCCCAGCAATGAGTGAAGATAACCCTTGCTATTATGGACTACTGGACTATACATACAGCTACTTTCTCTTAGTTCAATGACAAAGAAGATTTACACTAATAGTGTTTAGAAAAGATATCATGTCTGCATCTTGTCTCCATAGAGATACCACTATGTAATGTATTAATCATTGTAACTGTCCTACTAACCTGTTATGAAACTGTCTCATGATTTTTCTTTCTCATTAAAATTAACAAATTTAAAAAGTAATAAAAAGAGTAACCAAGATAAGTTCTGTGATAGAATGCTTTTCTAGCAAGCACAAGACCCTGAGTTGAATTTCTGTGTGTGTGGGAGAGAGAGAGAGAGAGAGAGAGAGAGAAAGAGAGAGAGAGAGAGAGAGAGAGAGAGAGAGAGAGAGAGATCTCAAATGGAATCTTGCAATGTCTAATAATTTGGTATCTGCTATGAACACTTAGACTTTTTAATATAAGCCATTGTACACTCTGTGCAGCATCAGGGCTGAAGAGATTTGCAAAACAATGAAAACACCCTTCGATTAGCAAGTAGAACAACTTTCTGCAAGAGTTGAGTGTGCGCTTGCTTCAGAAGCACACATGCCCAAGGGTTGTGCACGGGGCTGTTTCCCGATCTCCATGGCTATAACCTTTTATCATCAATTAATATGTTTCTCCAAGTTGTAATATAGAGCACCAAATATAATTGGCTCTTCTTTTTAAAGTTTGTTTACTATTTGTTGGCACTTGTACTTCACAGTTACTGGACTACTGTTATTTATACTTTTAACCTTAGCATCCAGGTGATACGTAAAATAATTTTAAAATTTAAGAATCAGAATGTACTGTCTTTCTTTCTTTCTTTCTTTCTTTCTTTCTTTCTTTCTTTCTTTCTTTTCTTTCTTCTTCTCCTTCCCTCCTTCCTCCCTCTCTTCCTCTGTGTATTCCTCCCTCCCTCTCTCTCTCCTTCCCTCCTTCCTTCCTTCCTTCCTTCCCTCCCTTGCTACCTCCGTCCATTCCACCCTTCCTTCCCACATTATGAACCTTTCATCCATTCTCCCTACCTTCCTCTCCTGGCACTGTGGCTTGTGCTTGGGTGCTGAATATGATGGCAAGGTTTGGCCTGACATCACGATAGAGGGAGATTTGACACAGAATGAAGAAGAAGATAGAAACACAATATGCAGGCAGGGCTTGGAGCCATGCCGCCAACAACTCATACATAGTTAGTGACTCTGAACAACACACACATAAACTGAAAGTCTAAATGCCCTCCCTGGGCCCAAATCAAGTTGCTGCCAGGCTTTTCCTCTGGTGACTGTACAGGAAAATGGATTTTTTTCATTTTGTATTTTAGCAAAGGGTCTATGGGGTGTTCAGGGTCTCCATACTAGATTGGACTCCTCAGTAATCCTCCTGTTTACAGCCTCCCGAGAACTGAGATTACAGGTCTGCACCACCACATCCAGTCTCAATTCCCCTCTCACTGTGCTCCAGGTGCAAGGCTGACATGGCAGGCCCGGGCATCAAGCCCCAGCTCCTGGGCCTGCTTGCAGGCATTCTAATCTACTGACCTATTTGGCTGGCCCTTGAAATTCTTATATAAATTAGTTCTTTACACTTTGGAACTAAAGATGGAACCCAAAGCCTCACAGAATCCTTGTTCTACATTGAGTCCCACCTTCACTTCCTTCTTAAAGACTCAAAATTATGTGAGAAGACAGGAGTAATTCCACCAAAAGGCCTTCGCTGCTTGCTTCTTTCAGTAGGCATTTTTATCATAAGCATTGGTGCTTCTTAGCCTAGCTGTACCGTGTTGGATCTCGGCCTCTTAGGTGCACTCTCTGCTGCTGGAACATTTCTCCTTTCTATAACTTGTGAAGATTAAACACCTTCAAAAATCTTCTCTAATATGATTGTTTTTGCATTTTTTCATTTCAGTAACTCCAGTAATTCAAACAGTTATCACCTCTCATTTCTTTTTAGTGTTCTATGACATTCAGTTCTCATATAACTACAAATACAGATATATTGGTTATATTGGTTGGATTTCTTTGGTATCTGATTTTATATATATGCATTTCTAATAACCTTTCCTATCTATTAAATTTTAAGACTTTTTAAGAAATGAGCAGTTCTGGGTTGGCAAGATAGCTCAGTGGTCTAAACTGTCTGCTTTGGCAAGTTTAAGCAAATGCGTAGGGCTCAGAGGTTGATACCCCATACCATATGGAGCACCAGCTCTTCCCCTAGGGTTGAATGAGCGACCACACAAAAAAAGAGCAATGGTTAAGTGTCTCCAAAGTACAGTGGTAAGGCAAATAGATGATAAATGTTCCCACCGCAAAGGAGAGAAAGTAAACGAGAGAAATGTTGATGCGTCTCAGGCGAATTAGACTAAACCTGACAGGGTATTTAAGACTTCAGAATCATGCTCTTTGGCTACATCCAAGGGCTTCTAGACCCTCTGAGTCTGCAGCATCAGTGTCTTGGGGCTTGACCCCAGGGCTCAGGATTCAGGCAGAGTGCCCAGGGTTCCACTATGCAGCCCTGCCGCCACAATCCCAGGCAGCCCATCCCTGCGACTTCTGTTAGAAGGCATCTGGCCTGGTGACACCCAGACAGTGGCTTTGTTGATTTCAGAATCACCTATGGAGTCTTCCTTGCTGTTGAAAGATAGAGGATTTACACCTCACTCCGTATTTTGATTTAGTCTTGGTTGTCTCAGATCTTCTTATGCAGTCCTGGCAGCAGCGGAGGGAATCTGTGGCCAACAGGTGCACTGATCACTCTCCCAAAGGGCTGGCCCATCACCCCAGTGTTCTCTTCTGAGCACTCTTTCTCATTTTTATCCAAATATGGAGAAACTGTAAACTTTCTCAGACTTTAAATTCCAACTTCTCTTTTGCATAAAATTTTTATCTTGATTTCACACTGTTCAAGTTTTATTATAAGAAGTCAACTTTCATACAATTTTCCTCTCTTAGCCATTCAGTTTCATTGTTCACAGGCTCTACCCAGCCAAACACTAGAAGTAAACCAATTTTTTTTTGGCATCATAATAAAGATCTTTTTCTTCATTGTCTAATAACATATTCCTTAATTCCCACTTATTAGAATCACTACTAGTCTCCGTATTTCTACCATTCTACAGATTATGTAAGTATTCTTGAAGAATACAGAGTTGTTCCAGCTCTGCTTTACTGACTGAGGCCTCACCAGAATCACCTTTGTGAGATCCTTAGGAGTAACATTGGATTCTTACAAAATGTACCTCCAAAATTATCCAACCTCTACTGCTTGTCCATGTCCCAAGCTTCGATGAAGTGTAAGTAATTTTATAGCCACACCAACCTCTGGGCACAAATGTCTGTCTCAGTTGGGACTTCTTAAAAAGAATTACCATAGACTGGGAGACTTCACCAAAAAATATTTACTTCTCAGATCTCTGAGCTTCTAATCTAGGGTTTGGCCAGTATGGTCACATGAGTAATGAAACCTCTTTTCCTGAGTTACTAGTGGTCATCCTGTGTCCTTACATGGTCAAGACAGCAGTACTGCTATATTTCTTTTTAGAAGAGCACAGATAACATTCACACAAACTCCACATTCAGGACCTAACGATGTCTCAAAGGTCTCAAATTGCACCTAATATCGTCACACCTGGGCTTAAAATTTCACCATGGAAATTTGTGTGAGGGTGTGGGACACAAGCATTCAGGTTATAATTCTGACAGAGGTTCTGTTTGACCTTTGGTGTCCATCTTTTTGTCCAGTTTCATAGGTAGGCTGTAGTCTCATCTAGTTACCTGTGGTAACTTTTCACATCTCTCTGGGCTCTCTCTCCAGGTAACCCTACACTGACTCTAAAACTGGACCACATTTGAGTTCAACAGCCACAAGGACATGCACTGACTCAGCAGTCCGCAGAAGCCCAAACTGTAGCTGATGACCTAGGCTGAAATAGAAGCCTGTTCTGGGGGTTCCTGGAGCCCTTCTACATCAGCCTCATCTACAAGCACCGGTCTAGTGATTGCTGTGCTGCCTACGATGGAGGGTGAGTGGTGTAGAAGGTCCATTTTCCACCTGTGTCACCACCTGGCCTAACACTGTTGCTATAGCTTAATCTATGCTTATTGGTCCAGCAGTAGGAGTCAGGGGACTTTACCCCATACTGGGTTGCAAGTCTGAAGCATGTATTTAATTCTCTCTCCCTTTCCTAAGGAGTAGACACCTCAGTGCTGGGGTGCATGGAATTGGTGGAGGCGTAGCATGAGCAACTTTGCCCTTCCAGCCTTTATGTCTTTTTCACACTAAAAGCAGCCATTATGGTGTCTTGCTACTGATTTTCTTTGCTCCTGTGAAAGTACCTTGGTGTGTGATTAGCTTTTCAGCACAGTTTCTGTCTGGAACCAGCCCTGGGAGGACCTCACCAAGCTGCCATCTTGCTTCACAACCTGTGGCTGTTCTGCTTGCTGTTACATGTCCCATGTGGTGTTGTTTCCTAGGCTGCAAATGGAGGAAAGAGAAGGAAAAGAAGAGGGAGAGGGAAGGAGAGGGGGAGAAAGTGAGAATGAGTTGTAGGAGATTTTTTTAGGGATAAGTTCTGTGGACAGTGTTAAAATTTCTTTCTATCTTCCGTTAATTACAATTTGGTAGCATCTCTAACTACATTCCTAGGAGCAGGGCAAATACATATGGCAAATATTATTTTTCTCAATATACCTCAGTTTTAAATAATTTATCATATGATTACAAACAAAAGTAACTTTACAAGGAAGTGGTCACAAGGGTTTCAATGTCTAAGTTTTATAGATCTGGAGAAGAAACATGTCACAAAGAAATATTTCCCCACTTTAATCTTATGTACCACCTAGGGGTGACATAAAGATATTAAATAGCTGAGACAGATGAAGGAGACATGAAAATGGAAAATGGAGACTGAAAATACTTCTTGGTCAAATCTTGTTACTACTTTGCTATATGTGTGTGTGTGTCTGACCCATGGGGCTGGTGCGGAATGTGCTGGGAATTGAACAGCACTCCCTGCGTTTGCCTAAATTTTCCTCAGCAGGCACTTGAGACCCCTGAGCTATCTCACCAGCCGTGCTATGTGTTCTTTCTTCGATAGAGTATCTGAGGTGTCCCTGGTCATTGTGATGTCCATACCGTGAAAGTCGGGGCTGCCTGAATGGACACAAAGAAAGCGTTTGAAGACCTCTCATTAACAAGGGCTGCCAGGAGCACTTGGAGTGAACCAGACAATAGTTTAGTTGAATTGGTCATTTTAGCTTTTATAATAAACTTTGAGCTAGTTTTAATTCAGTCGCTTTCATAAAAATGAAAATTGGAATTTAGAAGTTACATGGCTCATATCCTAGCACACAGCAGAAATTAGTGCATATAAGAACAAGTTTCACACTAATTTAGCAACAAAAATTTGAATAAGGACTATCAGGTAGAATATAGATTACTTCATCCTTAAAGTTCATATGAAGAACAAATTCAATTTTAATAAATGCATATTCTAAATATTTTATGGAATACTTAAATTATAATTTTTTTAAAAAAATTAAATAAAAAGTTAATAGGCCATCTTGCATTATTATTTGCTAAATTTGGTAACCCTATTAAGAACAGATCATTTACCGTATCTCATTTTAATTACTACAATTATATTCTTTTCAATTAAATACATCAATTATATATAGGATGTTCTGATTTAACCTTCATCTGTAGTCATTTATTTCTGGCTTCATGTGTTGTACAGAATTTTCCCAGCATTATTGCCACAGGATTAACATTTTTGTAAGCATTTAGTTAAATACTTGAGTTTGGCTGCTTCCAGAAGAGAGAGCATAGTTTTACAATGTGCTCTGCACAGATAATGCATTTTTAATTGTAAAGGTATTTATTGAAGGCAAAGGAAGTATTAAATGTGTTCTCATGGGTCAGTAATTGCAAATTGAGGAATATTTTCCTAATCCACACTTCTCACATTATTTCTCTTGCTATTTATTTATTTATTTATTTATTTGTTTATTTATTTATACTGTCTCTTTCTGGATTTTTGATCTATCCTTTCCCAACTATGTTTTCTTTCCAATCCCTTCGGTTAAGGCCAAGGATTGGCGTTACGTCCGGGTGCATTCTGAGGTGCTCTTGCTCAGAGTTACCCTATTGACCTTTATTTCTTTGCCACTTCACTTCACACTGATGTAAACTACATGCACTCAAAGCAATCAAGGCTCTAAACATGCCAAGTGCTTGCTGTGCTGAGGCTGCCTGTCCGTCCAGGAACTGATTATGGCATCTGTTTGTTGAGAGTGTGACAGGAGTATCCAGAGGAGGGCATGTATAATAAACACCTTTACATGCGGCTTGGTTTTGAGTTGTACCCAAGTCATCATATAAGAGAATTCAATTGAAGTACACATGTTCCTCATAAATGTTTTCCGCATTCCTGTTTCCATCATAATTTTCAATTTGTTCTCAACATCCATTCTTACTTTTACACTAAGCCTACTGCTGCTAAAAATATAAAAAGAATTGAGCTGGCAAGGTTAACTTCATGCTAATGTGTGCTCCATTAAGTTTAGGTTTAATCCCCAGTGCTATAAAAATTAAAATATACCAGGTTTTTTAATCCAAATGATACGGTTTTATTTTTTTTCCCCCTGGACTGAGGTTCAAACTCATGACGTTGCACTTGCCAGGCAGGCACTTGTGCCATGGAGCTATCTCCCCAGCCTCATTCTTGTTGTTGTTCTTCTTCTCCTCCTTCCTCTTCCTCTTCCTCTTCTTCTTCTTCGCCTTCTTCCCCTTCTTTCCCTTCTTCCTCTTCTTCCCCTTCTTCTCCTGTACTGTACTCAGAATCGTATGAGATTTTTAATTTTAATTCAGGGTCTCACTATGTAGTTCAGGCTGAACTCTGCCATTGAGCTACACCCACAGTCCATTTATTTTATTTGAGTTAGCGTCTATGTATGCTATGTATGTTACCCAGGCTGTTTTCCTCTGCTTTAGCCTCCATTTTTTTTTTCTTTGTATTTGTAGGGAAGGTTCTATAGGGTGTTTAGGGTCTCACTAATAGATTGGACTCGTAGTGATCTGCCTGTTTACAGCCTTCCAAGAGCTGTGATTACAGGCGTGCACCACCATGCCCAGTCTCAATTGCCTTCTCAGTGTGCTCTGGGGGCATGGTCAGCACAGTAGGCCTGGGGATTGAACCCCCAGCCTCTGAGCCTGCCCAGGTGCTTTAATCTGATGAGCTATTTGACTGGCCCTTGTTTTTCTTTTCCTTTTCTTGCTTTAGCCTGCTGAACATTTGGGATTATAAACACATGCCACTATCCTGAATGGTTCATTAATATAAACCAGCATGGTTAAGTCTTTTCACATTGTTAGAATTTATAAAATAACAATCAGTATCCAAATTATTCCAACTCAGTCTTCTTTTACTGAGAATTTAGACGTCACTTCATAGCCGAGGCAGTCACTAATTATTCTATTCCAGAACTATTACTATCTCTAACGTTGAAGTAACACTTTGGACTGTAATATGGAGGTTATGGAAGGCTCAGAAAGAGCTAATAGAGACAGCAAGATTCAAAGAAGCATGGCTAAAGGCACGTGGAGCCCACACATATGAGAAGGCATCTTGGGTGGCCAGCATAACATTACATACCAGGCAGAGAATTTTCAAGGTGCAGAATTTTTGAAAGCACACAGCTGGTTCAAAGACCCGATGTAGGTACCAACCAGGTAGGCAGCAATTTAAGTACACACATGTCAGTACTTGCAACTGTTAGGCTTTCAAAAATTTTCCACAAGTTAAATGATATTTCATTTTGGTTATTTTCCATTCATTAGTTTCTACACAGATTGTGCTTTATCCCTTGACTGTTTATACTTTTTCCATTTCTTTTTTATTGAGTGCTTTGTTTTTTTCTAACTTTATTTAAGATGTTATATAGCTTTTTGGAAACCAGTTACAGTCTTCTGTTTCTATCTGATTTTCAGTTTCCTCAGATTCAACAAACCATGTAAAAATATTAGAAACTGATCAACACCAAACATGCACAGATGTTTTTCTTGTCATTCACTAAGCAATACAGTGTCACAATTATTTTCATTGCATTTACTTTATATTGGGTACTATAAATAACTGAGATATGACTGAAAATGTACGGGAAGATGTGTATAGGCTATATGCAAAGACCTGAGTATTGGGCCGTTATAATAACTGAAAGGGAATCTTGGAGCCAATCTCCTACAGACACTAATGGATGACTGACTTTCTGTTTTCACGTGTGAATTTCTATAAAGATTTTTTTTTTAGTATGGCAGAAGTCATTAACATTATCATTAAAATTTCTATATATTTCTTCTCACTTAAGAAATACTTTGCTGGGCTAGGGAGATAGCTTGACAGTCTATGTGCCTGCCTGGCAAACACAAGGACCCAGGTTTGTTCCCCTGTACTGTTGTGCCAACCCCAGAACTCTGAGTGGGCTGTGCTGGCCACAGAAACCAGGCTTGCTGGCACATTTCTGTTATCCCAGCCCTGGAGAGGCTCAGACAGGAGTGAGTCCAAGCTGCATAGTAAGACTCTGCAATAAATAAACAAATAAATAATTTTTTAAAAATGAGAAATATCTTGCTACAAGAACACATATGTCTTCCTATATTTTTCTCCTGTTTTGTGGGTTGCCTTTAAACATGTAGATTTTAATTGACCAGGAACTGATTTTTGTACCAGGTATAAATAGGGGACTAAACTGACTTTTATCTATATAAGGATGACTAGTTATCTTATCAGAATAATAAAACCATATTTCAAAATTTCCATCGCCTGGAGTTTTCTTATATATTTTGTCCTACTTTAGGCTTTAGAGCCAAAGCCATCCCATTTTAATTGTAGTAATGTTATAGTAAAAGCAAATTTCTCTATGAAGTTGTACTGTTTTTACTTTTCTTTTTTTAAGGATGAACTGTTTTTGTTTACCCTTTCTTCTTCCATCTGGTTTTGGAAGCAGTCTGTCAACTTCGACTAAAAAAAGAAAACATGAAAAACAAAAAAACAAATTAACAGTAGGTCCTGGCAAGCACAAAGACCGAGGTTTGGTCCCCCACACTATTGTGCCAGCCCCTGAACCTTGGACTGGCCATGCTGGGTGGAGCCTAAAGTAGAACAACATATATAAGAAAACACTGTAGATGATGGAAAGTTTGAAAAAACATTCGTATTGGCATTTTTCTTCTTTTTGTAAAAATATGTTTTACCTATTTGGTACAGGGTCTCACTACACAGTTTGCACTTGTAGTGATCCTCCAGGCCCCTATTGGCATTTTTCTTTGGAATTGTACTCAAAACTAATCTAGAAAAAATTTGAAGTTTTTAAAAAGAAAAATCTAGTGTTTTTTATTAATAAATAAGGAATTTTTAATGTATTTAGTAGAGAGTCTACAGGGTCTCACTACACAGATTGGACTTGTAGTGATTCTTCTGTCTTCAGCCTTTCAAGCACTGGGTTTAAGGGACGTGCCACCAATAGGGAATATTTTTGGTAACTTCTACCCAAGCCTCCTTTGCTTCCCAGTTCCTTTCACCCAGGAGAGATGGGCATCATAGCCTAGAATTCTCCACTTTTTTTATTCTCCTTTTTAACTTCAGGTATTTGTCTTCATTTTCTAATTACATTTTAGTACTTAGTTTTTGAAGCACTCAACTATATCTTTCAAAACAGTTACATCCTTTTTTTAAAAGTTGCTTTCATATTCTCATGAGATTTTAAAGCAAATTTTAAGATTAAAGAACCACACATTTATATTATTATTAGGCTGGAAAGATTATTAGAGAATGCAAGTTATTTTCTGATACTCATTTCAATCTTTTTTTTCATACTTCTGTGATTTTTAGTGCATAGATGTATATTGTTCTTTCTTTGTTAGATTTGTAAGTATTTGATTCTTTTGAATATTATTTTGAATGGTATAATTTTCCTATCAGTGATTTTGTTGTTTGTGTACAGGAATGATATTGATTTTTTTTAGTATTGACTTCAAATGGCAAATAAATATATGAAAAATGTTCAGTATCACTGGTTACTGGAGAGATATAAATTAAAACAATGCTGAGATTCTATCTTACTGAATAAAGAATGACTATTATCAAGAAATCAACCAATAACAAATGCTGAAAGAGCTGTGGGGAAAAAGAAACACTTCACTGTTGGTGTGATTGGAGGTTGGTGAACCACTGTGGACACCAGCATGGAGATTTCTCACAAAGCTAGAATTAGAAGACCCATTTGACCAAGCTATTCCTCTTCTGGGTATCTTCCTAGATGAATTAAAAATATTATACTATGGGGATATGTGCATACCCATGTCTACAACAATACAATCTGTGATAGCTAAACTGTGCAAACAACCCAAATGTCCAGCAACTGAGGAATGAATAAAGAAGAAGTTTTTAGAATATATAATAGGAAACTATTTGTTCAGTAAAAATGATAGATTTGAGGCATTTCAGGTTAAACGGATGAAGTTTGATATCATGCTCTTTTTTGATATTATACTCTTAAGTGAAATAAATAGTACTCACATGTTTTGTCTCCCTGGTGTGAGAAACTGAAAGAGTAAATAAGGAACAAATTGTACAGTAAGTATTGGAAAGTGGGAAGAAAGTGTTCGAAAGGAACAAAAGGGCAAAAAGAAAGGGAGAAAGGAAAGGAGAAAGAAAACAGTTTTTAAAAACGTAAAGTGGAAACAAAAGCCTTATAAATAGGCAGAGAAAAAAGGGTTGAAGGGAAGAGAAGGGATTGGGAAAAATGGAGAAGTCAAAATATGTCATGTGCAGGTGCAAATTTCCTGTAGGTAATATTATCATTATGACTATGCAAAATGTACCAATAATCTTAATTATATTAGAAAAGAATGCTAGGACTGATGCCATGGAACAATTGGCTGGAACTTCTGGTGAGATACAATCTTTGATATTTCTGTTCTATATCAAAATTTTACTAGTAAGTAAATTATCTTTGATGGCTTGTGCTTTAGATTAACTTCTTCAGTGATGGTAGTGAGAGGTGAGGCCCATAGGAAGTGCATACTATTAAGAGCCCCATAAAAAGAGTTGAAAGTGTCCTCCTGATTTTATGGTATATCCACAGAAGGGTTGATCTATGAAGAATTGGCTCCATATCTCTTGACGATTGAGCTTGTATTTCACTGTATCCAGAATTGTAAGCAATATTTTTTATTGATTTTAAGTTACTCAGTCAAAAGTACTTTGTTAAAGTAGTCTGAACCAAAGAAGACTGGACTTCAAATAAACTAATTTCCCTATTTTACCATTTGATCCCAAAGATGTATCTACCTTTTTGTTTCCATGAATTTTTTTTTTAGTAATTTTAGATTTGTGTGAAGTAATGAATACATTAACATACACTTTGCTACTGTTTTGTTAACATTTAATCCAATGTTGACAGTTGATTTGATGTCTTTTGAATTTTCTTATTTGATGAGCTATTGATGGTCTTACAAGTGTATACTTACTCCCAAGAATTCCAGTACTAAGTCAGCTCATAGACAAGGCATTCAGAATTCTCAAGCTTGTGCACAATAATAAAATAGAAAAATAAATATTAATTGCCACTTTAAAAAGACAGGCTATATCTCTCAGCTCTTGCCTAGATTATAGTATTTTTTACTTAAAAGACATAGAAAAGAAGTAGAAGGAGGGGGGCTCATCACCTCATGGGCTAGATTCCTTGTGGGTGTGTCAATCGACACTGACAGTCTTCTTCCATGCTCATGAAGCTAAGACAATGTAGGAATAACAAAGTGTAAATCACAGGATACCTGATTTCAGTCTTCAGAAAGAGGCTAAGGGGCAACTTCAGTGGAGGATTCAGGATACCGTACAAGCCTGAGTCAAACCTGAGAATGAAAGAATAGACTTCCAATGTCAGTCTTTTGGCTTTTCAAAGAATTGTACTGTTTGGAAATGGGAGACCACCGTGCTGTTGTCTCCTGAAAAACAAAGCCCTTGCCACAACCCGTCCCTGATCTCTCCTTCACCACACTTATTGAGATATGTAGAGCTGGCTATATTGAAACATATGTTCCTGGCAGTAAAGGTGCCAGCCTTGCATACAGTGAAACCATATATGCATCGTTAATTGGAGGCCTGCTGCAACCTGCACTGCTCTTGATGGTCCTTATGGTCCCAGGAGAAAACAGTGAAGAGAATTAGAAAAATAAAAAGACAAAAACTGAGATCCAGTGGACCCCTCTTTCTAGGTGGAAGAAGAGAAACTAAGGAACCACACTGGGAGTGTTTATTTATAATTTTACAAAGTTAGTTTATGGAGACTCTAGAGACAGCAGTGTTGCCTGGAATTGTCTCAGACAACATGTTTCTCTCAGGACCAAAGTATTTCTAGCCTCAGTCACTCCCTACAGATACCTCTGTGTCTGGCATGCCTACAGTGTTTCTTTTCCCTGTGTATTCTGCTCTGACCCCCACCTACCTCCCTGACTGATATCAGTAAAAGCTTTGAGCTTTTGGAGATCAAGTTTTCTGTTTCAGAGAGAAAATTGAGTCCTCCGGGAGCACTGCAATTGTAGAGTTTTTTTTTCTTTCTTTTGCAACTTTGTGCCATATTTCCAGGTAGATCAGACTTATGTCCTTCTGTAAGCTTTTAGACTGATATCCTCAGCAAGCATATCTGGAGTTTGAATCTTTCCTTCGTGAAACAGATTCTGTGACTTATATCTCTAAGATTTTGAAGAGATGCTATTAATACCCAGTTGCCTAGCTGCAGAATCATTGCAGGATAACAAAGCCAAGGACAAATTCTTAACAACTAATCCTTAAGTAACAAACACAATTTTCAATGGCTTGATGAAATATTCAATTATTCTATTTATAAATCTATGAGGGAATAAAAAATGAGCAATTTCTTTTTCTTTTTAACCATAAAACCTTGCATCTGAAAATCAATCCAGTCACCAAGAGGCAAGTTTTATTATTTATTTTTTCCCTTGATATTGCAATACATTTTATTAATAAAGAATATAGAGATGAACATACCAATTTAAATGCAAAAATGTTTTTTAATTTGATAATCGTTACACTAAGACAAGTCTGATAATCTTATTTATAGCTATTATAGTTTATAGACCATTTAATGAGTATTAAGGAAGGATGTTTTAATACAAACTCCAGGAAGAAAATGACAGTCTCTCTGGTTAAGTAGCTTCTGCTACGTGAACGTGGGGCATGCCAAGAGTGCACGTCCCTGGCCGCTGTGCTCAGCATCCTCCTATAGCTGTGCTTAGCAGCTCACACATCAATACTGAAAGTTGGAAATGAGCTCTAGGAGGCTTAGATTCAATAGCCTCCAACATCACAAGCTTCACTGGTGGCACACTGCAATTGCAAAACCTTTGACTATATATGTCTCTGCTTCCTCTTAGTCCAAAGAGAAGTATATTATTTCCTTTTTCTTTCTTTCTTTCTTTCTTTTTTCTATGCAACATCAATAGGGAGGTGGGTCATGCCCACACACTGCACTCTATAGAATGATTGTGAGGAGAATATGCAATATGTCAACTTTCAAAGAAAAGAAGGGGGAAAAGAAAAAAAAAAAGTAGTGTGGATTTAGAAAGGTTAATGTTTAATTGTTTGATCAATCTTATATACCTATATGTATTAATCTAAACTGATCTGATGATGAAAATATGTAATATAACCATTGTTAAATTTAAACAATAAAAAAATTGAAAAAAAATACTGAAAGTTGGGATTCCAAACATTCATCCCTCTCAAATTCTGCCCTTATGGCAGCCTCCTGGGTGGCCCAGGATCACCTGTTTTCATCCCATTTTTATCATGAGTTTGAGTTTTAGTAGGTTCTGTCGTATTACCAATGCTTTCCCTATTTTCCTTTTTTATTTTTCTTTTGTGTTTTTTGAGACAGGGTCTCCCTGTGCAGTTCAGGCTGGACTTGAGCTCACTTTTGTAGCCCAGGCTGGTCTCAAACCTACACTGATCTTCCTGCCTCAGCCTCCCAAGTGCTAGGATTACAGGCATGTGCCACCACGCCCAGAGTCCCTGTTTTCGTTTTGGCCTAGAAGTCTGATTATAATGTTTATAATAAGCATCCCTGACAGCAATTCTTGGTCTGTTCTTCCAAGACCTGTACATAAAACATAATACAGTGTGTTACATTTATTGAGGTCTCCAATGAGCAAGCTCATCAGACTACTTTTGTTTCTATCTTAGTTTTTACTACACTAATGTTATGCCTAGGGCAAGTCAGCCTAAAGAAGGTTGAATAATTTGCCTAAGGCCATACAACTGATACCTGGAAAAACTATAGGGTTGTTATTTGAACCCAATTTTCTTGGACTCAAAGTTCAGAATTCTTTCTACAAGATTTTTTACCTAAATGGAAAGAATGTAAGTCCTACATTTTTCCATTCAATCAACAACCTGAAAGACTTTTTCTATCTTTCCAGATACATGTGTGCGAAGTACATAAATAAACTCTACCAATCCTCTCCCAGCCAGTCTCCTTCTCCATTTCTGTCCTGTTCAGTTTGATGGTGAGGATATTATCCTCTCTCTTCCTTATATACTCAGCCTTGTTAACGAATCACTGGTGAGGACTAATGCTGGAAAATCAACTGTTTCTTTCATTCTACATTCCTTTTTCAAGAGTCTGGTTCCTTTTACTTATTCTTAGGGCATAAAAGCTGCAGATTGTGTGATTATCCTACTTCCATTTGGGAGAACACTCAGCCATAAAAAAATGCTTTATAACTAATTTATTATACCTCCAACCTCTCTACTATTTAAGTTGTAAATGTTTTACATTACCTTTAATTTATTAAAATATGCTGTGAGAAATCATAAAACGCTCAGGGAGCCCAGTTAATATTCCCTGGCATCAACACTCAAGATGGGTTATGCCTCCTTGGCTAAGCAGATGCTTACATCATACCATGGCTTCTTTTAAAGTTCAAAAATAAATTACTACTGCACAGAGACATCAAAACAGTACTTAGATAAAGAGTATGGCAAGAAAGAAGAGTGATATTTTACATAAAAAGTACTTTTTTATGGTCTGTTAATAATTCTGTGCTTGAACTAATAGTTATTCATATTATTTTCTAAATGCATTGTTTAAAACTGCTGAATTATAAAATTATGTATTACATTACCAGTAGAATAAAATGGTAAAAGTTTAACTGTTTTCCTGTAACAGCAAGAGAAATCTTCCTGGGCCAATAAGTTTGTATGTAAGATGGATGGGTAGTGGAGAAATATGAAAAGATTTTAATGTGTCTAAATAAGAAACAGCACCAGAAACTTGGATAGACGGACCGTAACTTTTATTGAAAATCTTGCAATGAACAGTGGTACAGTTAGGATTTACTGGATAAGAGAACTGAGCTGGATCAGAAGAGAGAGGGTGCTGGTATGGAAAAAATATGACCATTACGTACCATTATGCTGCTCAAGGTCTCTAGAACTCCTCAGGCAAGCAGGGAACCCCAGAGATAACTAGGCATTTGAGAGCTACTAATGAAGCTGCAGTACTGAGAAGGCAGATGTTTGAGGCACAAACCTAATCAGGACTCTTAGAAAAAAGGATGAATACCTTGAAAGCAGCACAGTGATTTTAGTTTGAGCTTCTAATGTGTTTTCAGTCTTATTTGAAGAGATGACCAGGCAGAATCACTGATTATCTCCACTTATTTATTTGCTAAATTCTTCCACAATATCTGAACAATAAACTCAGTATTTCAAACTTTAGTGGTTTTTCCAGTGCACTCTTATTTATTAGAACACCTTACTCACTTTTGTACCATGCACTCGCTAAATAAATGGGTGCCTGATTTTAGTTCTTAATAAAGCTGTGTTGAAGTTCTCTCTTTGAGACTAACCTATTGGGTGAAGGAGAGCATCATTTTAGCAGTTCAGCACAGATCTTTTAGCCTGGAAAGTGTCACAGGCAGAGTTGCTGGTTGACTCAGAAGAATAAAGTAAAACTTTTCAGTCAAGGAGATAGCTCAAAATAAAACAAAATGAAGGCCTCTGATTCAGTCATTTTGTGTTATTAGGACAGGACAAATGCCTAAGACTAGGTAATTTATAAATCAAATGAATTGATTTCTCATGGTTCTGGAGACTGAGAAGTCCAAGGTCAAGGTGAGAGCTCACTTCCTGTGTCACAACATGAAAGGAAGTATCACGTGATGAGACAATGCGTGCCTGCAAACACAGGTCTTTTTGTTTATCTTCTTAACAATCCATTAGTGCCATAGTGTGAGTCCCATTTTCATGATGTCATTTCACCTTAATCATTTTCCAGGAGCCTCTTCCACCAAGGGCTATTAGGATGTAAACTGGGAATGGCTTCCAATATGTGCATTTGGGGGAACATTCAAACCACAGCCATGGTTAACAAGCAGTTAATGGGCATTTGGGTGCTAGATGAAAAATCTCAGAAGAGGCAACTGAGAAAAGAAAAGTAAGACAGATAGATAAATGAGACATTCCGAGTGGTGGGGGAGTTCAACAAGAGGGCTGTTTAATCTTTGAGTCTGATATGCTTATGTTATTTGTAACATATTTCTCTGAATTCTGAAGCTTTATACTGGGACATATTTCCCTCTGCTTGTGTGGAAAGAAATCACTCAGTTTAATATCAGATATGTTATGGTTTGTATATAGTTATTCCCCTAAAACCTCATGCAGTCATGAGGGCAGCTTCTACAGTTTGTGATTAATTAATGATCCAATGCTAGGATTTTAGGCCTGAGTGCTTTGCTTGCCCTGGCACAGATAACCTGAGTACAATGGAAGGAAGGAAAGATCTTGTGAGCTACTGCAGCCTCTGCTCCTCTCTTTTTGCACTTACTATCTTGCTGTTTTCAGCCTCAATGAACTACTGCCCTTTGCCATGTGCCACTCTTCCTTGGTGTCAGTTGTGTATGGACTGAAACCCCCCTAATTACAAGTAAGTAAATCTTTCCTCTCTTAGTTTTGGGTGCCTGGTCTTTTGTTCTATCAGGGAGAGAAAAACAACTGAGACAGAATTATCTGTTGATTTTACAAAACATTACAGTTTCAGATCGTAAGACTAAAGAGAAATTCTATACCTCTCACCTTCCCACTTTGTAATTTCTGAATGCATCTGGTACTAAAAGCAGGTATCTTAAAACATTGTGATCATACTTAGAATACTTCCAAATGAAGCATTTCTTAATGTAGAATCTTATGTCATAGCTTTATGTCTTCAAATTAGTAAATACATTAATGGTGGATAACTAAACTTTCAACACAAAGAAATTAAAATGAATATACAGAATTCTATCCATTTTCTAGTAGCAAAGCTTTTAATAAAATCTGTCACTAATAGCCTTTGCTGTTGAGAAATTATTCTTTTCAAAGGACTTCTTGTAGAACACCAACATTTGAAAATTACCCTGCATTGTGCTCACGTTTTTTATTAATTTTTAAGATGCTTTTTTATTCCCATCTAATAAAGTTGATACTCAAGGCTTAACACTTTTGTAGTATTGATTTTCATGGGGAAACCAGTGCAAACCCCATATTTTCAGACTATGAGACTATAAGCACAGGGAGTACTGGCAGGGAGGCATTCATTCAGCTGTCACAGCCTGGCGCCACAAATTTGTTTTCTTATACTTTTCACACAGTGGTAACTTTTATGCATCAAGGAGGAAAAACACAGAAAATTAAAGCAAAACTTCTATTACTGAAAAGTGCTGGCTCTTGACTATATCATAGTGTAAGTTAAACAATAAAATAAGCTAGTTATGCCAAAATTATTAATTAGATTTACTAAAAACATAATTATAGTATATTAAAACAAAACTGCACACATACAATTTTGGCTAAAGAAGGACATTTGACACAAAGAAGAAACAAGTTTTCTCTGCCTCACCTCACTTTATCTTCCTAGATAGCAATGCTAATAGTGATGTTAATTTAAATATTATCAGACTATATAGCTCATGCAGATCAGTCCCTAATTTTATCATAACTGTGACATTGTGTGGTAGAGAATCAAGATGGAAATATCTTAATCTGATGACAGGTGTTAAGCACAGAAAGTGTAGGTACTGAGTCTTTTTTTTTTTTTTTTTTTTTAGTGAGAATTGGACTCAGGACTTTGCCTTTGGCAGGCAAGTCCTGTGCTGCTGATTTATCTCCTGGTTCAAGCATAGAATATGTAGCTTACTTAATTTCACACTGCTCATTGGGAGCACTGATGAGGTTCTAACCCAGATTTTGTTGTCAGGTCTGCAGCTGAGGCATGAGGGACAGAAACTTTCCCTTAGTTTAACCACATTCCTGCCCATACGGAGCTAACGTCATGTCTCCCCACTTCCTTAGGCCTGCAGATAAGCACCTTTTCTGCCAGTCACGGTCCACATTATGGAGCACTTCCCCTTTCAGGCTGACTTCACATGGTTTCCAGATGCCTGTTATATTCAGTTAGACTTCTGCGATGTAGATTCTGTTCTTTTAACAATGGGCTTGTTGTCTCATCTTTGTGTTCTAGTTGTTGTCAAAGTTTTATCTTGCTGTGATACTTCTACTAAAGATCTCCTCTGTGCCACCATGCTCATCTTCTTTAGAGCGTAACTTTTCTGTCTACTTCTCTGTAACTTTCCACAGCCTGGCTTGGGCACGATGTCCTTCATCATACACAAGAGGACTGGCTTGAAGAGGAAATGCCATAGAAGGGGCCCCTGGGGGTGGTGCACTACTGGTCTGGCCAGTTGCTGTTTAACAATTTTAATTAAACTCCTCACCTTTTCTGAGGTGAGAAGGAAAAGTTAAGAAAAAGTAGATTGGACAAAACTGATGCAGAGTGAAAGAACTAAAGGGCTTGAGATTCCAGGAGGCACGAAGGAGGAGCCTCATCTAGGGAGTCTGTCTGCCCATGCTTTTTGGTCTGAGATGGCTCCATTTCGGGTCAGCCTCTGAAAATTCTGCTTTTTGTTTCATGTCTTTTCTTTTTTCGGAGGCCTTATTATACCTTGTACCCAGATGTCACCATGCCTATGCTCAGAGGTGTGGCTTTTCAGAGGAGATGAGCGCTAGGCTTTGTGAATATGGGTTAAGGATATGATAACTAAATTCACAGACTGATTAGCTTAGCATTGTGCTGGGTGTGGACAATGGGAAGCTCCCACCTAGCTTTGAGTAATACCATCCAAAAGGCTTGTAACCTGGTGAGATAAAAGGGAAAGGGGGTCTGCTGCCGCTGCTTTCCTTCACTGCACTTTACCTGCCCTGCCATGGGCTGTTTCTCCTCTGCCATGCTGCTCTGCAGTGGAGCCAGCCAACTGTGTACTACAACCTCTACCACATAGTGAACTAAAATAGGGCCATCTTCCTTTAGCTTGTGGGCATAAGATATTTTGTTTCCACAACAAAAAAAGTGAAAAGACATTTCCTACTGAGAAAAGAGCTAGTTGTCTACCCTGCACAAGCCAAGGATATTGAAGCAGCTTGGAAACACCCCCACTGCTGCTGTTTTGATGTATTTTGGTTGATTTACAAGACACTTCCTTTCCTAAATTAGATTACAGTGATTCATACTCCCATTTTCTTTTCCCTAAAAGTCTGAATAATTTAAAAGTTATAGCTACACAAACTCCTATTTTAATTTACAGAACGCTATCACATTTTTAACCCTAATAAAGCTATGACATATGTGAGTCTCGGCAATTTGGTAAAAAGAAAAGAACAGTTTAGAAAAACAAATGCAACTTCAAAGAAATTATATTTTTACTTTATTAACACCTTCAACTGTATGAGGGATTGTAAATACTAGGGCTGCTTAAAATTATTAACTTGCATCTTGAAAGCAATTTGCATTCACCTCCAACCTTACAATCAGAGTCTAAATTAGGTAGATCACACATAATCATTCCATTTTCTGTGTCATGACTATAATGATTACAGGCTAAATGAATTTCCTAACATACACACAGCCACAAGAGGCAGAGCCAGTACAGAAAGACACAGTAAGCAGCCCTAATCTGAAAACATCTAAAATTCTAATGGCTCCAAAACTCAGAAGTTTAGGGCCAGCCAAATAGCTCAGTGGATTAAAGCACCTGCAAGCAGACACAGGGACCAGGGGTTCAATCCTCAGACCTTCCATGCTGGCCCTGTCCCCTGGAGCACACTGAAATAGCAATTGAGACTGGGCATGGTGGTGTACACCTGTAATCCCAGGTCTTGGGAGGCTGTAAACAGGCAGCTCACTATGAGTCCAATCTTGTTTTGAGACCCTGAACACCCTGTAGACCCTTTCTTACAAAAACAAAACAAAAAGCCCAGGAGTTTTTCAGAACTATTACATCACAAGTAGAGTATTTCACGCCTGACCTCATGTGATGGACTTCAGTCAAAATACAAATTCATAGGACATTCATGTAAGTTTATCTTCACAATAATGTACTTAAAGTGTATATGACATAGGAATCAGTTTTGTGTTTTAGCCTGGAATCTGTCCCCAAGATATTCTATTATGCAAAGTAAGTTGAAAACCAAATGCTATATACATCTGGTCCCTAGCATTGTATGTCAAGGAAACCTAACTGCTCTGTATTTTTCTCCTGCCCAACACATTGACTGCATCTCATGACTTGAAAATAAACATCAGTTAGTCTTTGCTTGAACTAACATGGTTCTTTTTAAGCAGAGACAAGGCACATGGGAAGTGGTAATGGAATATTTATTTTTTTTCTGCAAAAATGTTATAACTCACTGATGGAAATTACTATGTATTTGTCTATTATCTCCATGTGATAAGATTTTCTCAATTAATGATGAAGGAATGTTATACTTTAGCATAAACTGGCAAAGTCACATGTTCATCTATGCTTGTTTTCTTTTCTATCTATGTATGCAAGTTAAGTTTCAAAGTGTAGATCTCCCAAAATAGAATTTAAATACTTGGACACTGGAAGAAAATTCCTAGAAAATAAAATTTTTTCTCTAATGTACTAACTTCTTAACTAGTTTAGAATTTGAAAATTATAAAAATTTCCTAATACTACTCTATATAAATACAATATATATTATAAGAACTTTTTTCCATTAATTTACCTCATTTCTTCTGCATAAGATGTCTAAAAATATCACAGTAAGTAAGCTGACTTACTTTTTAATTCAAAATGTGTGGCATATACTGAAAAGATGATTAACACATTTGTTATCCTGTGGGATTCTCCTCCCTATTTCCTCTCCGTCTATTTCTTATAGTTGCTCCACTCTCTTCCATCTTTCCTTTCTTTCTTCTTATCATTCACGCATTCCCCCTTCCTTCTCTTCTAAACTTTTCAAGTTTTTTCTTCCTCTTGGATTTTTCTTATTGCTCTGGCAGCTGATTTGCATATATGACATGCTATCTGGAGCTCATTCTGTCCCCCTTTCTTTTTTTGAGATTTTACTTTTGAACCCTATATTTCCCAAGATGCATTGGACCACTACCAGGCCTCAGGTTCAGCCTTCTAACAACTGGGTGTAGTCAACCACCCAACATGTCTCTAAAAAGGGGAGAGAGAGACAGAGAGAGAGAGAGAGAGAGGGAGAGAGAGAGAGAGAGAGAGAGAGAAAGAGGGAGAAATGATTTTTAAAAAGCATTTAAAAGGTAGAATCATTGTTATTTGGAGGACATAGAAACAGCTTTCTACTTAATTTCAAGCATTTGGATTTACCCTATTTTTAGTATTCCTGCATATATTAAAATATCTTCACATATTTAGATACTATTAATTTTAAATTCTATAGACATAAAATAATGTACAAGATACTCCAAGATCAGAATACATATCAATATTTCATATTTATAAATACATTACATGTGAGTATATTTTTATTTGTAGATATATTCATACCTGCATAATTTCACAGATACTTGTAAATCTCTCTTTGTCCTTTTCAACCCTCTCCTTACTTTCCTAGGCTATTATTTTGAGGCTATAATTTTGAAGGTATCATATTGTTTCAATATATGATTGTGTGTATTCAATGCAGATATTTAAATCCATAAATATTGGTGTATGTTAATATAATAATATTCATAAGTCATCTTAAAGAACACTAGGTACATCATTTAAGAGCTATTGCTGAGGCTCTTCTTAGATGATTTTTATAAGAAGATTTGTTTATTGTTTGTGTACAATTCTATAGCAAAAATGAAACAATATCCTTTTGCTGCTGATAAAATGTTAGGATACTCTTGCTTTATTTAAGAACAAGTTGACATGAACATTATTGACATGATATTTTATGTATATATGAGAAGACATTTTTAAAAATTGTAGAAATCCCGCTATGTTATATGCTAGGCACTTAATCTCAGTGGGTAAGTAATTTCTATTTGGTCTGTATATCCACAACCAATATGAAGTTCTTCATACAAACACATATTTTGTGGTTTTTTTTTTGTTTTTTTCAAACATGTAGTATTAACAGATGATATGTTGCCTACCCAATTAAGTACATCTCCTTTCAATCAGTCACTTTAGAATTAGAATTTACCCTACTGTTAATGAGACAGCAAGTTTATTATTTGTTTTTAATCATTTTTGCATCCCTTTCTATGACAGTTATTACTCTGAGACACTGATTTATTATAATTTATGTATGATACATGACAATCTTCTGCTTGCTGCATTTGCTAATTTTCTTTTCTGACGGTTTTTATGAATATATATATATATATATATATATATATATATATATAGAGAGAGAGAGAGAGAGAGAGAGTGATCCTCCTATTTTCAGCCTCCCAAGTGCTGAGAATATAGGTACACACCACCACACCCAGTCACCCTTGCCAGTTCAGAATGCCTGAGAGTGGTACTGATGTGGCATGTGGTGTCCGAGATACCCTGGTCCCTGAGCTTGCCTAAGCAGGTGCTTAGTCTGCTGAGCTATCTCACCAGCCTAATGGTTCATTGTCATTATAGAAAAATAAAACTAACATTTAAAAAATCTTGTACTCTGAGTCTTTTCTGAACTTGTTAGTTATAGTAACAGTTTTTTGGATTGTTTCAGATTTTGTTTACATACTATCATGTTATCAGTAAGTAATGATAGTTTTATTTCTTCCTTTACTTTTGGGTGCTTTTTATTTCCTTTACTTGTACAATGGTTCTACCTAGAAGTTTTGGTACTTCTGAAACTATGTTATAGTAATGACCACAGATATCCTTTTCTTGTTCCTGATCTTTGAAAAGAGTGTTTGGTTTTTCATTATTAAGTATGATATTAGCTATGGTGTTTTTATGAGCACCACTATCATGTTACCTGCTCTCTTCCCATTTTCAGTTCTCTGAGCCTTTTCTTTAAGTTCTTTGCCTGAGTCAGGTAAGATAACTCTTTGATGCTGGGTCTTCATTCTGTCAGTGTGATGTTCTACTGAATCACATTTGCAATTCTGAAATAAATGCTACCTTTATGACATATAATCCTTTTAATGTGCTCTTTGGTTTGATTTTCTTGTATTTTATGGACTATTTTCACATCTGTATTAAAAAAAATAGTGGGGCTCACAAGACAACTCAGTGGTCTAAAGCACCCGCTCAGGCAAGTTTAGGCAAAGCACAGATA
Organism: Myocastor coypus; assembly: GCA_004027025.1. Taxonomy (NCBI): domain Eukaryota; kingdom Metazoa; phylum Chordata; class Mammalia; order Rodentia; family Myocastoridae; genus Myocastor; species Myocastor coypus. The sequence continues at coordinate 81,579 of PVJA010001759.1, read as the reverse complement.
CTGCAGTTCAATGCCTGGAACCACATACAGTGCCAGCCCCACAACCCACATGGAGGGCTAAGCCAGCTACAAAAGAAAAAAAAGAATATTGTTCTATTATTGTCATTTGTTTTGATGTGTTTTTCTAATATTGCTATCAGTTATAGTAGGCCTATGTTATCAGTTAGGAAGCATTTCTTTTTTTTTTTTTTAATTAATTAATTAATTTATTTATTTTCTTGTTTCAGAACCTTTGTTTGTTTATTCATTCATTTTCATGGCCCACCCCGAGGGCAGGGCTGGCGCAGCATGTGGTGCCGGGGATCGAACCGAGGTCCCTGAAGCCGCCCAAGGTTTCCCAAGCAGGCGCTTTAGGCCACTGAGCCATCCCGCCAGGCCCCAAGGAAGCATTTCTAATCTTTCATTTTTTAGCAAGTTTGAATCAGTACTTGTTGTTGCTTAAATTGTTGTTCATTTAAATGTTGACAGGAATCTGTTGACAGGATTGTCCATGAAGCCAATGGCTTCTGTGATTTGTTGTTAGCCTTTGGATTACTAATTCAATCTTATTAGTTCTCATAGATCCATTGAGATTTTCTACCCAATCTCCAAATTGTTTATGTAATTTATATGCTTTAAGGAGCTGTTTCATTTCCCCTATGTCATCTAATTTGTTTACAGCATTCTTTTCTTAAATAATAGTTGTCATATCTGTAATATAGGTGGTATCTCACTTGCATGTCACTTGTTTATGTCACCTGTTTTCTTTGTCAGCTTACTGAAAATTTATTAATTTTGCTGATCTTTTTATAAAACTAACTTTTTAAAAATCAATTATTGTTATTGTATTTATAGTCTCAGTTTGTTATTATCTTGACTCTCTTGTTTCTTTCTTCAATTACCTTTGAATTTAATTTGGTTTTAGTTACTTGTGTGCAGAGTTAGATTATTGCTTTGATATCTTTTTTTTTGTTTTTAATGTTGTATTTACATCTGTAAGCTCTGCTTTATCACTGCTTTTATTATATCCCCTAAGGTTTGGTATGTTTTGTTTTTACTCTTCTCTAAATTTTTCTTTTGGCTTCCTTGGAACTTTTATTTTTTCACCCACAGATTAAAAGTGAATTGTTTTTGTGAATTTTCCAGGTTGTTTTGTATCACTAATTTATAGATTAATTCCACTGCGGCTGGAAAGCTACTTCTGAGACTATAGACACCCGCTATATTTTGTGAAGAACTCCACTTGCCTTGGAAATAAACACAACATTTCCTACTTGAGCACACAGGCTGCCGCTGCTTCAAGACCAAAACCTCTCATACAGCCAAAAACAGATAGGACAATGGCAAGGGAAAATGTCACAATTTTTCCATTGTTTTAAAGTTGACTTTTTCCTGATTTAATATCACCTTATTTGTTAGAAAATTTTGACTCTTTTGCTGGACTCTCAAGAAAGTTAGTCCTGAAAGTTTCTTCTTGATTTTCATTGTTTCTGTGGAGGAACAAGACAGAAATGTCTTCGTGATTTCCACCATGATAGAACTGCATATAACTATTACAGCTTTTTTATTCATTTGCTTGAACTTGATTATGTAGGCCAGAATGGTCTCAAATTTATGATGATTCTCCTGTTTCAGCCTCCCAAGTGCTGGGGTTATAGGTATGTATCAGTATGCCCAAAAATGTGTAGAGAAATTAATGCTCCAACTGTTCTATTTTCTCTTTAAGCAAACATTACAATGGGATTTAATATAGACGCATGATTCTGTTAACACATCACTTGAACACAGTATTTTACAATGGTGAGGGAGGAGATTAGGCCATTTCTAGAAAGCTGGATAATGGGGCCTGACTTGTAATTCAGGGCCCAGTTCTGACTTCAGAAGAGAACAGGAAGCGCAGGAGTAGTTGGCTTTGCAGTGGCTGCTCCCTGGCTGCTCTTTCAGTGGATGTCTGCTGTGCTCCCGTCTTATCTTTGTTTTTCTCAGTTCTTTTTGCACTTCATGTGTTCTTCACTCCCTTTCCTTCTTTACTTTCACTAAATGTTGCACTTTGAACTTCATTTTTGTCTTATCCACATCTTTGAAGGAGATATCAGGAACCTGGAACCACTGAACACTGTGATGTCCTACAACTGTGGCTTGCAAATTTTGGAAATAATTACAGGTATTTATTTATAACCATTCAGATAGCTGAGATAAAAAATTTAGTATTTCACTGTCAACTCTTATGTATCATTTTTTTTTGTTTCATCTTCGTTTTCCTTTCTTCCTTTTGTTCTTACATGTGCATTTAACTTGATGCTAGATGACCAGACAAGTGTGATACTGCTTTGGCATAGTTGCTCTTTAAAATTACAAGAAAAACTGCACAGAAACAAATCACAAATGTCTTTTCCTTGGAGTTAATGCTATCTGTAACTCCAAAGTAATACAAGCCACCAAATTTTATTGACATCATTAGTTCTTTTCTAGATTCGGTTGAGCTCAGTAGATTTTCTCCTTTACAAAAATGTTTTTAGATTACTTATTACAGATATAAATATCTTGACAGTTTCTACATAAGTACAAAGTCAGTATCGATGTACCTTATAGCTAAGAATATCAATGTCTTATATATTAATCAAATTGATTTTGGTAGAACAAAGTCATGAAACATCTTGCAACAATGACTTTATAAACATGAGTGACAATGGTATATTATATAGTACATGTGACTCCAGCATCTTCAGAGTGTGTGCAGACTCTCACACCCCATTTGCTGATCCTACATTCTTCAATAGATTTTTCTCTCCCAAAACAAAATACTTCATTTAGCCATATTGGACCAGTACCTGCAATGATCAAATATAACTGTGTTAGCAAGTACAGCAAATTTTTATGTTTGAGTAGGATAAAATCATTAATTCATTCACTAAATTTAAGAAAAAAAATTAATATTTAAGATCCTCAGTCTTACGATACAAAAACAAATCTGCTTCAGAAAACTATCCAATCCATGTTTATTTTTATTTATTTATTTATTTATTTATTTATTTATTTTTGTCTTTTTGAGACAGGGTCTCACTATGCAGTTGAGGCTGGCCTTGAGCTCAGTTTTGTAGCCCAGGCTGGTCTCGAACTCGCACCGATCCTCCTGCCTCAGCCTCCTGAGTGCTGGGATTACAGGCGTGAGCCACCACACCCGGCACCCAATCCATGTTTAAACTACTAAAATGCAGAAATAAGTTGTAACAAAAGTACAATTTCTGTGAAAACATAGGATAAAGAATAAACATAGGACGTGAAGGGCTACTTTGAAAGACTGGTAGTTGTTACTGAAACCTAACTAAACTTAATTTTGTCCTTGCTAGGAACTTAGTTTGCAGGTATGTTATGTTCAATTTATAGAAATGTGATTATAAAAGAGTATTACTGTGGAATTGTACTATAAGAAAATTTTCTTCGAAGACTGGTGTTTTCTATGTTTAGAATTAAATAGGACATTGGAGCCTGGTATGTTGGTGCACGTCTGTAATCCCAACACTCGGGCTGAGGCACTAGAGCACCATGTATTCAAGGCCAGCCTGGCTTACCTGGTGAGTTCATGGCCACCCCACACTACAGTGTAAGAGCCTGTCTCAGAGAAAAATAATAGAAAGAAAGAAACAAAGAAACAAAACATCTTATTATCACCTCAGTATGAGAACTTGAAGAGGGAAAATAAAACCTGCAGGGCATAGTAGATGCTGCAAAAAAGGGGATAAACCTGTTCAGAAGGAAGGAATTACTGAGTTGAAGTGAAGGACTGGAGAGGGAGTGGGGCAAGGGCTGCATCTGTACATAAGCAGGCTGGTTTGGACAACTGTGTTGCGCATTTCTGTTTGTCTGCAGAAAGGAGCAGTGAATTCTTAATTTGTTTTGCCTTCTTTTTATTTTTTTCCTCTTTCTTTCTCCTTTCTTTGTCATATATTTTTCCTTTCCTTTCAATTTTTCATGCATATATCTGGTAATAATGAATAATTAATTTGAAGACAACACTGCAGTATGGAAAATACTATGAATTTCATATTATTGTTTAGTGAAATTCTGCATCATTTATAACTTTTCTGTCTTCCTCCTCCTCCTTCTTCTTCTTCTTCTTCTTCTTCTTGTCTACAGGGTCTCACTAATAGAGCAGACTTGTAGTGACCTGCCTATTTGCAGCCTCCCAAGAGCAGGGATTACAGGTGAGCGCCACTATGCCCAGTCTCCATTGCCATCTCACTGTGCCCCAGGAGCCGGGCCTGCATGGCAGGCCCAGGGATTGAACCCCCGGCACCTGAGTCTGCTTGCAGGTGCTTTAATCCACTGAGCTACTTGGCCAGCCTGAGAACAAGATTTCTAAATGAGAGACCTTATCAGGAACTTTGTGATTTTCAAGCTGATCTTATTTGTAAGATCATGTGAAACACGTCTTTCTTTGTATGTATGAATATATTTGTGTGGAAAGTATTATAGAAAACTTTGGAAAAATCCCCAAAAGCTACTCAAAAATATTGTAATAGATTACAATTCTATCAATAGTAACACTACTTCCATGCTGACAGGGAGGGAGGGGAACAAAAGCAGTGAGACATTTATAATTTGCATTTGTTACGTTTATGATTGTTTATAAACTCAATAAATAAATGGAAGTGAAACTTTTGGAGGAAGCCAGGGCTTTCTCATATTTCTGGAAGGCTGAGAATGTGGTGGTTCCGTGGCTTTGTTGCCAGGTATTAGGATGTGTTCACTGCTATTTTGTGCAGAACTAGTGAGTGGATTTAGATCTTAGCAGTGCAGAACTTTTTAGCTCAGGCAAAAAAGAACTGAGAATGCACATCTTCCTATTCACTACATTTCCAGCAGGGCAGAACAGGAAAAACATTCCTTCATCAATTAACATACTGCCATGTGAGCACACATTTCAAACAATGGTAAAGGAATTCATGGATGTTGAAATGCCAAACCTGTGGTGATAACAAAAATGTCAGCTTATTATCTTAAAAATTTACTAAATAGCAGAAAATATCCAATGTGTATATATTATGTTTTCAAATCTCACCCTTCAAAAATAAAGTGTTCCTCTTGTGCCTTTTTACTGCTGAGAAATGTGAAAATTAGACAGAATAAAGAACTTCATCCATCATTTCTCCCTGGTGTTTTCCCAGAGCTACTGTCTTTCATCAATGACTTCCTGCAGTCCCCTACATTTTAGACTCACTCATGCCATAAGTCTGTGCTGAGTGCCCACATGAGCAGGAGAAATGAAATGCCCACTCTCCAGAGATGACGTCCGACAGGTGTTTCTTTTCTAGCCAGACACATCACTGAAGCATGCGGCAGTGTTAGAGCGGTTCTTTACATGCAGAACCTGTGGTTCTTTTTCTACTCCTTTTCATTGCAGATATACAGATGTGATAGGTAAACACTGCCTTGCCTCGGCTCATCTCTTTTGCTATAGAAAAGATTACAAAACTGTGAATATGTTTTGAGTGCTTGCATAAAAGACAATTGCTACATTTTGTGTTTATAATTCTTAAGTTTGCTTCTTATAACAGCCTTGTAAAATAATGGCAATTATTTCCATTTTGTAGATGAGCTGACAGTTGGAAAGGGCATATGACTTTCTCAAAATAACAGAATAGAACCAAGCAACAAAATATATTGATACTTGAAATTTACTGATATTCATTGGCTACCTAGTTGCCCTAACAGACTTATGGAAATTATTTCCAAACATTTGCTGTTTTAGTTTTATGTTAATATATTCAGGACTATGGAGGCTAGGGGAAATTTTTATTTTATACATATATGCCATCTCATTCCAAATTGTCATCTCCATTAAAAAATTAATGCAAAGGTAGCAAAAATTTCATAAAATTTTATTCTCATTTATATTTAAAACATAAAAGAGCAAATTTGTTTTTATTTCTTTAGATAATGATGGTATTTCAAGGATTTTTGTTGTTCCCATCTTTCCTTTTCTGTTTTTTGCCTCTCTGCCCAAAGGAGCATAAAAAATTGCTATATATATTTTAAATGTGTCTTACTCTCTAATCCTTTGTCTCTATGTCTGTCCTGTGTTCCTGCCTTCCTGCTTGTTCTATCTATCTATCTATCTATCTATCTATCTATCTATCTATCTGTAATTTGCTTTATAATTCAATGGCTGCAGAGAGGACTTACATAATAATTTTAAGAATATACAGCAATAAAAGTGTTGCCTACAGCTTCTGGAATTTATGAGCTTGGTTTATGATGCCTGAAAGTATACTTTGCAGATTTCACAGATAATTCTGCTTTGTCATAATTTGTGTGTGTGTGTGTGTGTGTGTGTGTGTGTGTGTACATCTGTCAGTCAGTCAGTCTGTCTGTCTGTCTGTCTGTCTGTATCTATGTGCTGTTTATGTGTCCTGTGTGTGTTTCTAGGAGCCAAGCCCAAGGCCTTGCACAGACTGGTCAAGTGCTCTGCCACTAAACTACATCTGCAGTTTCTACCCACTTGCAAATATATTTTAAATGATAAACATTAGTTGGACGTGGTGGCACAAGCCTCTATCCCAGCACTCTGAGAAGGCGAGGCCAAAGGATCACAGATTTGAATCTTGAAAACTTAGTGAGACTTTGTTTCAAAACAAAACCCCAAAATAAAAATTGAAATATGAATAGGGTTCTCCTTCAGTGTGAAGTATCTGTATTTAATTTCAAGTTAAAAAATGACATATTAACATTCTTTGCCTTGGATCTTTACATTATCATTATTCTAGGGGAAAAATGGCAATCATATTTCATGTGCTATCCAGATGTATGATAAAGGATGTATTTTGAAATTAGCAATTGGATGGATTTCTGAAAGAGGAAGTGATTAGTAGCTAAAAATGTCTGGATGTAGAAATGCATTTGTGTCACTTGTAGGATTATAGTTGGCATGCTGTCCGAAGAGCTTCTCTGAATAAAAATATCATGCTCTGAATGAAAGTTAGAATAGATCAGAGAGGGTAGAGATAGACTGCAGTGGTAATAGAGCTTCGTGATTATGGATAATCCACTTACTTTCCCTGCACAGGAAGAATAAAGGATGAAGCCAGGATAGCATTGAAATTTCAATTGTTTTCAGCATTTTATGATGTTAAAGAATCAAGATTTTAAAATAGTGAATTGCTTAAGAGTAAGGTATTCACAAAGATGTTCTGGCTAATGGAAAGTATGTGAAATGAGATCCAGGTTAAGACATGAGTCCGATGTGCACATGCCGTCATCCTACTAGATATATAAATTTTGGCAAGTTTTGTGAACTCCACTAACCTTACTTACTTTCTCTCCGGAATATTGTGGTCCTGATATTTTTTTTTCTCATAGGCACTGTGAGCACTGAATATCATAAGATAAATACTAAATAAGTAATGCTTTCTAGATTCAAAGCATTTATCATATATCATATATTTATGATACTATTATATCACAAGTATCAAAATAGACACATGATGAGCTCTCTAAGCTCTAAGGTCCCTTCCATAACACCCAACATGCAAGCATCTACATTCTAGTGCTCTCATTATGAAGGGAGTAGAATGAAAAATCTGAAATACTGGCTGTGAACTCAGGAGATGACACAGCTATTCCTTTCCCAGCATTACTTCCTTCATCAGAAGCCACATAGGCTCAGATGCACCTGAGAGGACTCCCAGAGGTGCCATCACTGTCAGACAGAGCTCACCTGTGTTTGCCATAGGTAGATCCAGGAACAAGAATGAGGAAAGCTCTGACACAAAATGAGAAGTGACTCCTGCCCCTCACCGTGCTGTGTGGTGACAAACACCAGATGCCCCTCAGCACTTTCTTAATTTAACTGACTTTGTCTACTCAGAAAAAAAAAGAACATCTCCCGCTTCATGAAGTAGTACATCCAAATGAAAACACCTATTTAAAGGAGTTTGCTTTAAGCTTTTTTCCAATAAATCATTCTGCTTGCAGCTGCAAAATGAATTGTTCTCAAAACTAACAAGGATTATCTCTAGTAAGCCAGGTTTGCTTTTTTAAAACAAGAAAAATTAAGAGTGGGGGTTGATACTGTGTTCAAAAAATTACGTTCTTTCAGTAATGGAGAATCATACCAAAGGAATACACTTACATGTCCCATTTTGTTCTAATTTTGGTAATGATGTATCATATAATATTAATCTGATTCTCATTTTCCTAAGAAAATAATAAAAGTTAAAAGTTTTAGAGCCGGGCGTGGTGGCGCACACCTGTAATCCCAGCACTTGGGAGGCTGAGGCAGGAGGATCAGTGTGAGTTCGAGACCAGCCTGGGCTACAAAAGTGAGCTCAAGGCCAGCCTGAACTGCACAGTGAGACCCTGTCTCAAAAAGACCGAAATAAATAAATAAATAAATAAGTAAATAAAAGTTTTAGGGACCAGGGAGATAGCTCAGGGACACAACTGCCTTCCTGACAAGTGCAAGTTCTGAGTTTGATCCCTGGTTCTGAAAAAAAAGAAAAAAGTTTCAAGTATGCTCCTTTTTCCCTTCCTGCCCAATCTACTTATATTTCTAAGTTTTTAAATATTTGTATTTCACATTCAAAATTGCATTTTCTCAATCTCCATGGTTAAACATTAAATTAAAGGTGCAGGAATAGAAAAAGAAGGAATCTAAATAACTTTGTCAAGTCTAACCTCAAAGCAGTTTAAAATGTAAGCACATCTCTTAAACTATATTCAGTGAAGCTGACCATGACATTTATTTTTTAAAAAATTCCTTTTAGAATGAATAAATATAATGCCTTGAAGTGAATATATATACTTATGTATATATGTGCATAATTATTGAATTTTTTGATCAGCCTCAAAATGAGAGAAAAATATCATTTTGCTTTTGTCGATTCTTCTCTCAAAAGGGATCAACCAGGAGTAGCAGGTACTGAAGTCCAGTGCTTCCTGTCTTGGGGATGGCAAAGCAAATGTGGGCACCTTCCTCCCTAGCTCCGTAGAAGAATGAAGGTAAGTGTTCACATAGACTGCTCAGTTGTCCTCCCAATGCAGTTGCATAGAGCGAGGCACTCAGGAAGTGCCAGTGCCTTGGCAGTAACTCATTTGTCCCTATTCATTATCTGCCTGATTCTACATCAGTATTCACCAACTAAGTAAGTCTAAGCGAAATTTAAACATCTCAGATTGTCACAGAGCATATATTGTTTTTATAGCATTCTTTTCATTTTTGTTGGGAGCTGCTGAAACTGGAAAATGGCCCAATGTGTGACAGCAGGACATGGCCTCAGCCTAAAGTTGTCAACTTGCCTCTGTTGTGAGAATAGCATTCTGCCTGGTTAATGTCTGCTATTAGCCACTAGGCAACATTGTGTCACGTGATGATACTGACTTTTCAAGGTTTAAATAAGTGTACCTACTGTTGTTGGGAGTCGTTTGCCACTACCTGAACCAGCCCTTGTCTTCTTTATCTTTTCCTCACTTCTGCCACTTTTATCCCCTCTGTGGTGTACATCAAGAGACCGGAGGAGCCCAACACTTTTTATTTCTCCTGTCTAGAAAATACTATTGCAAAATCCCTGTTGGGAATTTTCTACTGTTCCATACATCCCTGTCCCTACTTACCTCATCTCATTAGAGTATCTGTATGTTTCTTATCCTTTTTGGCTAAAACAATGTTTTCTTTAAATTACCTTGCCCAAAATAAGCTGCTTTGTGCACGGTTTGAACACCTTTGTATCCCAGACTTCGGCAGACGACAGATGCAGCTCGTATTTCCCAGTGGTCATCACAAATGGTTCCCCACTGGCCCTGGTGGAAGACCTCCACTCTGCCCTGGTGAGGCTTGCTACCGTCAACCAGTCGAACTGTCTTAGGCAAAGCTATAAAATCAATCATTAGTCAATCAATCAAACCGTGAAATAATTATTAAATCTATGTATTGTACAATAATACATTTTTTTTTCTTTTTGAAAAAAACACCGTTACATTTTTTTCTCCTTTTTCCAGTAATTTTAGCTATTGGAATAAATACTAAACTTTCTAGTACCACCTATGGGCAAAGACTTTTAACTGCAAGGATTGTATTCATAAAAACTGAAGGGCAAAATCAGTTCTCTGTTAACCTGTCACAAAGATTAGAACATTCAGAAGTTTCTAATTCTAATGACCTTAACAAACAAGAGATAAAAGTTCATTAAAGTTGTGTAGATTTTTCACATTATTTTAAAAATTCATAATGAAGTGATTCACTATTTCCTGACAAACTAAATATACAAACTTGAATATAATTTATACCTTCAGAGATAAGGAACAGATATTTTATGACAATATAAACAAAAAACATAGCAATGAACATAACCACTTTTGTGAAAAAGAAATGGACAACTATAGTGAGAATAGTCTTTTACAAACAGAATGGCATCCCTCATTATGACCACCCTGGATTCTCCCCTAAAGTTCTTTAGAGGGGAATGAAAAAATTAAAAAGATCAAAAGCAAAAATTTTTCATGTAGTTTTAGGAATGACTAAAGCAGTAAGCTCTACAGAGATATAAAGAAACATTAAAATTTTGTTGTGCAGAATCTAATGAAAATTCCCATATGTGTTAAAATTTTATAAATCTTGATCATGCTACAGAGTGATTTGCCTAAATTTAAAATTGCCATTTCCTATTTTCCAAGCCAACACCATACATTTTGAGCATTGTGACAGGTAAATCAAAGTAGATGAGTGCTGTCATAAAACAGTACATTTGGATGAACCCATCTTATTTCTGTATTTGTTTACAAAGTTACTTGGGTGAAGAATACATCTAAGGGCAGAGTGAAAATAGCTCTGAAAACCTAGTGTTAAATAAAAATGAATAATCACAAAAGTCATAGTCTAGATGCAGCTCTATTTAAATATATACCTTCAAATACAAGTCTGAGGAACATCATATTATCAAAAACAAGAGGTAATCGCAAAATAAAAATATTTCTTTGGTGTGAAAGTTGAATTTTGAACTATGAATTTTCATAACCCATTTGAAATCAGTCTTTAAAATTTGCTTTCAAAATTTGTGTAAATTTTATGAACCAAAATTTCAAAGTTTGTAAAGAAAACTGACAATTTCCTGTAACAAAATGGAGTCGCTTAGAAATATAAAAGTGGCATGTTGATAAATACTATAATTATTTCCATGATTTCTCCAAAATATAATTCAGTGCTGAAAACTGAATTAATGTGATCAATACCAAGTGCATAGCACATATCTCACTCAAAAAGTGAAAGTAAAAAATCATTTATAAAACAGAGATACTTTGCTATAATAGTGTTTAATTTGATTATTGAATAAGACACCTGGATGTCCAATCATTCCTTGTAATTGCCTAAGAAAATGTGAAAGAATAAGAATTGATGGTGTAAAGATTTTCAACATTAGAGTAACACCCAATTATTTCACTTTCCTGTGTATAGTATATGCAAGCATAATATAGTGTTCATACATGCTATCAAAAAACAAGTATTCAAATACTTGGTAATATGAGCTTGGTTGTGCCATCATTCAAACAAGTGAATCTAAACATTCTCATTGTGCATCATTTATCTCTTGTTCCAAAACATCATTAAGAGCCTTATTTGTCTTGCAGCAGCACTCTCAATGTCTAATTTTTTTTTTTTTTTTTTTTTTTTTGTCTTTTTGAGACAGGGTCTCGCTATGCAGTTGAGGCTGGTCCTGAGCTCACTTTTGTAGCCCAGGCTGGTCTCGAACTCGCACCAATCCTCCTGCCTCAGCCTCCCGATGTCTAATATTTAGCAGAATTCTAATTTGTTGGCCACTTGTTTGAGGTTCTAGCTTAGTAGTCCTTGAGACAGATAATTTTCATTTGTAATAATTCCTCAGGTCCTGCGAATGCTTTGTGAAGTGCTAAGTACAAGAATGTATTTTAGAGAGGAGACATGTCAAGTCCGAAACAGTTAATACTTATATAAACAGTTACTACAGGCAGAATGAGTAGAATTTTTCCATGGAATTCTGCTCATGGAATTCTGAGTGGGAATGTATGCACCTACTTACAGGTTTTTAAGGGAAGACACACCTGAGTATGTCTGTGCATACCTGTAACAGAGAATACTTTTCAGCTATAAAGGAATGGATAACAAGTGGCTAGACATTGCTAATCCTTGATACACTATGAATCAATGTTGATAGAAGAGGCAGCAGGTCATCACTTATTTGGCAATCCACATTCTAGCTGGTGTGTCTGGAAATGGGGAAAATTTAATGAAACTTGATCATAACATTTCACCAAAACCTCGGTCATGATATTGCTTTGTAAGACTGAAGACTGCAATTTCTTCTGACTTTGTATGACATCACATGAATTAAATTGCTGTGTTAATGTTGATGTTAAGCTCACGTGTTTACTTATACTTTTTGTTTGGAAATTTTTGTCTTAGATATTTCAGAATTTGGATAGCTATTCTAATTCTCTATTTTATTTAGTAAATATATAATTTTTCTAGATTCAAATCAGGTAAATGCAGACAAGCATTGAATATGTGACTTTCTTCGACACTGTACAGTTTCTCATGGCATGGTTTGATTGTCTCTTGAACTTGTTGTGATCCTATTGTCTCAGACCCCCAAGTGCTAGGATTACAGATGTGCACCAACATGCCTAGTTGATGATTATGTGCCTCTTGAATGATTGTAGTAATTATAACTTTTAAAATTACCTAAAAGACAAACAGAAACCAAAATAACATAAACCAAACCATAAATGAGAATATATTCTAAGGCTCAGAGCCTGTCTTATAAAATGTAAGGGAGAAGATCATCTTTAAGGATCTGGAGCAGCCAAACCATGACAGATCTCAGAATTCTGACTTTCACCTGAGCTTCTCTCTGTAGGTTGCTTCATTCTTCATTTTTGTTCCAAGTTAGGCATTTTTGCTTTCCAGTCCACATGATGGAATATTGCTACCAATTCCTAAAGTTTGCATTTTGCAGTCTCTTTTCTTAGCAATACTTTAGAATAACCAAGCAAGTCCTTCTATGGTATACACTGGGCCAGGTTCCATCTGTGTACTAAATAGCTTTGGCCAACTAGGTCATTTGTGTGACATAATACTGCTGGAGTGAGGGTAAGTAGGCAGTTCTTGGGGGATGATTGGAACAAACAAAAACCTTAAATCCATTCCATAAAAGATGCCTGTATTTTAGACATCTTTATTTATATATACCCAATTGTACTAGGTGTTCAGTTCTAGAATATTTCTTTTCATGTCTGTAAGTATAGAATATGATTTAATTAAAAATTCAGATTCAGAGCTGGGCGTGGTGGCGCACGCCTGTAATCCCAGCACTCGGGAGGCTGAGGTAGGAGGATCGGTGCGAGTTCGAGACCAGCCTGGGCTACAAAAGTGAGCTCAAGGCCAGTCTGAACTGCATAGTGAGGCCCTGTCTCAAAAAAACAAAAACAAACAAACAAACAAAAAAATTCAGATTCAGATTTTATTTCCTCCTCTGAAACTGCTGGTATAACATTTTCAAATATTTTAACTTTTGTGGGCCTGAACATTTCGACCATTAAAAGGAAAAAAAATAATATCACTTGTTACTCAAGTGCATCTAATCACACTCTATGAGCTAGATGCCTCTGTGGATCCTAGAAATAATTTGACTAAAGCATCATATCTTCTCTCCAAGGTTGATATAGTTGTTGCGGAGGTTAGGTGAAATAATGTATCCTTTAAAATTTTGTACAAATAGATTTGTCACATTTGCAAGCTTAAAAAATTTTGAGATTTCCATTTTGTGGTGGACAATGGAATATATATATTATTTACCAGTGACAGTAGTGAATAATCTTTATAAGTATATATTTTTCACAGGTTTCTCACTTAAAACTCATCCTTCTCAAAGAGGAGTTATTAATTAACTATGATAAGCTTCTTTTCTATTTTATTTTTTATTTTTATTTTATGGCTGACTCAGCCCGCCTTGGGGGTGGGGCTGGCACAGCATGTAGTGCCAGGGCTTGAACCGTGTTCCCTACAGTTGTCTGAGCTTTTCTAAGCAGGCGCTTTAAACCACTCATTCATCTCGCTGGCTCAGTTATGATAAGCTTCTACAAATAAAGAAGACTGCCCTGTAATATTAGACATGAGGTTGGTTAATCTTTATTTTCAAAGACAATTTTGTAGCATTTTGCAGAACATCTTCTAGATCAGTGGTGGGCAACTGTGTCTTGGGGTCCAATTCCCGTCTGCTCTCTTTTTTGCAAATAAAAGTTTCACGGAATGCACCCATGCTTTCAGGTTTATACATTGTCTATAGCTGCGTTCACTCTCCAACAGCAAAGTTTAATAGCTGTGACAGAGCTCGGATAGTGTGAAAATCAAGTATTTTCTGTTTAATCCTTTCAGAAACAAGTCCCCATATGTAGTTATAAACATGATAAATAATACCAATGAAGGATTTCCATAGGAATATTTATGCCAAAGGATTCCTACACTAAATATGGTATTATTATTCTGCATACCAACCTATTCAGAAATCCTAGTCCTCTATGCATTTAAATTGTTTTAAATGTAACTACTTACATTTTTCCAGATAAGCTTCACTCTTCTTTATTTCTGAATTACTGGTCTTTCTGTGAAATTTCTTGTTTCTCTGCTCTTTCATTTCGCTACCATTAATCCCAAGTGAGAGCAAGTTACTGTTATCAGATTTTCACCACTAGCCTATGTCAAACCATTATAAACTTGTTTTTATTTTTCCCACTAGACAGAAAACCTTCTGCTCAACTTTTTCACATGCAGCAAATGAAGGTTATCACTCAAAAATCTCTTGAAATAAAGTGAATGCATGGGCATGGCAAGCACTTCCTTTTTATATGGATTGCATTCAATTAAATTAGGTGAATTGACATATCTCTGCTTTAATTCATTGTATCTTCACGCTGTGGTTGAACTTTCTGAAAGTTTTCTCATTATTTATATTTCCTAATTCTGAAAGGAAAAATATGATCCTGTTAAGTTGTTTATATTTTCTAAAGTATGTGTATAAAATAACTCATGTGAAATAGTTATATATAGATTGCTAATTCATATTTCTAAAACCATAAGAAATACCAAAAATAAGCAATAGAGTAGATAATTTATAATTTTAAGAGTACTTTTGTAACCTAATCTGAATTGGTACCTAAAAATACAATAAAAGTGAACACTTTAAGGGCCGGGGAGATAGCTCAGTAGAATAAGTGCTTGCCTGGCAAGCTCAGGGTCTTGAGTTCAATCCCTGGTACTGAAGAAAAAAAAAGAGTGAACACTTTCAGTAGTTTATTAATATTTATTTTTAGAGGTATATGAGAACTACATTAATAACTCAGAATAGAGGAAAAGTTTACTATATTTTCTGTTTCCTTGACAGTTTTAGTGGCGCTGAAAATAACTGGCAGAATGAGCATGTAGAAAATGGTGAGCGACAGTGGAAGTTTGGTAACTACATTAGGATTAAAATATATAATTATGTGAATTTTTTCTGTACAACAACACTGAGAAGAAGGTTCTGATGATATCAACACTACCAATGCATGTGGGACTCAAAGTGAACACACATATTCTTTCTGTTTTCTGTGATCATAGTAATAGCTCAGTTCTCCAAAACTTGTGGCGAAATGTTGCTTCCATTCACAGTCTCTGCACCATGTGAAGACCACAGGCATAACCATTTTCCCTGCACAGATGCAAATGTAGCCATCTTTCCCCAAACTGTACAACAAATTAAATTCATAAACTGAGTATAGCTGTATGTATTTAAAAACTAAGGTAATTTATTTAAAATAAATATAATCTTAGCTATTCATTCTTGGCTTTACTGTTATAAAGCATCTATGACTCAAGTAATGCTACAATTTATGAATAATACTGAAGGAAAGGAAAGGAAGGAAACACACAGGAGAGTGTACTGTTATTTATTAATTATTATTATTAATATTATTATTATTATTATTTTTATTTATTTATTTTTTTTTTGGTGGGACCGGGGTTTGAACTCATAACCTGGGGCTTGCCAGGCAGGCACTTACGCCACATAGCTGTCTCCCTGGTGCTTGTACTGTTATTTATATAAGATATATACAACAATGACATCTATTGTTTATCTATTTATCAATGCATAGTAAGTGCATAAAAATATGAATGAAAGGAAATACAAATTCCTGAATAATAAGGACATGGTCATAATGGGACTGAAGTGATATTTACAATTTTTATGGGACTGTAGCAATATGTGAAACTTTCTGGTTCTTAAAAACAGCAAATGCTTGTTATTAATTTGACAAATATCAGTATCTTGAAAATCCAGAGAGTATGTATATGATACTTTGCTAGCTGTTTGCTGTAAATATTTCTTCTTGTCTTTATGTCTGAAATAAGTTTATTTGAAGAAATAGCACATTCATAGTTTTGTTGGTGGAGCTATACCTGAGCCTTGAATAAATTATGAAAGTGCACCACATAGGAGTCCTTAAAAAGTGGTATGAATCTACTATCTTAATTAGACACACGAAATTCTCACTTAAAAATAGGAATCTGGGAGAATGTGAATCTTGGGTCTTCTTTGCCTGTGACCATCACTGCTATTGACTAGAGCAAAGTACTAAAGAGACAAATTACTTTTGTAGACTGTAACTATTTCACTTCAATTAAAAATGAACTTATGAGAGTTCAATTGAATGGCTTTTCAACTTTCACAGTGGTGTGACAAAAGTACACACTCAGTAGAAACTGAACTTGAGATCATCTTTTGTTGGTTTAGCAATATGTCTCCAATGCCCTCTTCAGGTGGTGGGCAGCAAGCTACAATTCCATCAGCCCTGTAGGGCTAATAAAGAAGACACTACTGTGTCTTGTGTTGTTAAACTATATAGGTAGCTTAGGCAGCTTAGGTACATTAAATGCATTGTTGACAAGATATTTTCATCTTATGATATGTTTATAAGAATATGTCTTTAGAGTAAGCTGAGAAGTGTCTATACTGTTGTATTACTTACCTCTGGGAAATGTGTACTTCTTTTGTATCACTGCAATTAGGTTTAGGGTTAAATTTGTTATAATGGAGTATTATATATTAATATATGCATTATTTAATATATATATATATATATATATATATATATATATATATATATACCATATATATATGGCTGGAATTAGCCTGAACATCTTCATAAAGTATGCTATTTTTTTTCTTTTTCTTTTTTTTGTGTGTTTTGGACAGGGTCTACAGGATCTATGGGGTCTCACTACATAGGTCAAATTCCTAGTGAGTCTCCTGTGTTCAGCTTCACAAATAATGGGATTACAGGTGTGGACCACCACACCCAGTCTCGGTTCCCATGTCAGTTTGCCCTGGGGCAGGGCCCAACACAGCATGCCGGGGATTGAACCCTAGCTACAGCGCTCTGCCTAAGAAGGCACTGGCAATTCTTTTCTAAAAATGATATTCATTATTTAAGGTCTTACTCAGATCATTAACACAATCTAGATATCATTTGGCAGAATTTCTCTTAAAAAAATAATGATACAGAATTTGAGGTCATACTCCAGGGATCAGCAATAGTGGACATATCAGGACAGAGCCAAGAGAAGAAAACTAAGAGAAGAAAGTGTCAATGGAAAGGAAATGAGTACCGTTTTACCCTGGGCATGGATGAAAAGCCACAGGGTGGCCTGAGGCTCAACTCAAAGGCTTAGACTCCTTTGGCTGTGCTGTCCCATTAGGCATCATGCAATTCTCTGAAGTCCCAACAAGGTGTTAGGGAACTTCCTCAAAGGAGAGAGGTGCTTGTGCTGAGATCAACTGGCATAAGGGAAGGTAGCAACCAAAGGTGGCTCAGGGTATTGGATTCCTACTATTGCCATAACACAGGAACATAAACTGTGTGACTTAGCAGAAACATTGATTCTGTCTTGGTTAGAAAACCAGAAGTCTGAAATCAAGGAGTCAAGATAGCCATCACCTTTTGATGACCCTGAGGAATTCTAGCTCTCATCATCCTAGCTCCTGGTGGTGCCTGGTGTTCCTAGGCATTTCTTCTCTTCTCTCTTTAAAATGTATTTGGTAGTACAGGGTCTCACTATACAGATCAAACTCATACTGATCCGCCTGTTTTCAGCCTCACTGGTGCTGAGATTACAGGTGTGTCCCACCACGCCCTGTCTCAGTGGTTGGCTCAGCACACGGGAATTGGGCCAGTGCTACATATGGTGGCACTTCTTGTCTTGCAGTTGCTTTGCCACAGTCCTTTCCTCTATCTTCACATGTTCTTCTGCCCTGTGTATCCATTTGTCCTTTTCTTTTTATAGATGTGATCACTGGGTAAGGGTCCTCCATAAAGTAGTGTCACTTCAGTTTAGCTTAGTTACTCCTGCAAATACTTTCCTTCCATATAAGGACACATTCTGAGGTTTCAGAAGGATTTGACCCTTTGGAAATATCAGTAAATCTGTGACTATAAAAGTGGCAGAGATTTCTGTAAGATATAGAAGAACAAATCTTCCTCAAGTGGATTTGACCCTTTGGAAATATCAGTAAATCTGTGACTATAAAAGTGGCAGAGATTTCTGTAAGATATAGAAGAACAAATCTTCCTCAAGTGGTTTTGGCCCTAAAACAATTTCAGTTATTTCAGACAAACTTACCCCTAAGATTTGAAGATTGCAGAATAGCTCGGTCGGAGATATTTTATTTAAAATAGAAATTATTTAATCAGAAAAATCAATCATGTTCATATTGAACATCTGTAGTTCAAATGCTGAACAACTAAAACACAGATTGAATAAGAATAAGAATAAGAATAAGAATAAGAATAATAAGAATAATAAGAATAACAATAATAAAAAATTATGGCTGGCTCAGCCTACCCTGGGGGTGGGGCTGGTGCAGCATGTGGTGCTGCGGATTGAACCACAGTCCATGCAGTTGCCTAAGCTTTCCTAAGCAGGCGCTTTAGACTGCTGAGCCATCTGGCCAGCCCCTGAATGCTTATTAATTCAAAATGAATTGTATTAAGTTGAAGTGACAGTATATAAACTGACATATACAAGAGTAAACTATTTCAAATTATAAAAGTAAGGAGAAGAAACTTATTTGCTATATTTAATTTCTCAATTTTTAAATTGATTGAGTAGATAAAACTTTACAACAATCTTGCTGAAACATTAGTAATATTTTAATACCCAAGAATTTAGTGTTTAAAATTTGCAGTTAAACAAAGATATCTGCCTTTAAAGAAACATACTGGTTTTCTGGGCGTGATGGCGCACGCCTGTAATCCCAGCACTTGGGAAGCTGAGGCAGGAGGATCGATGTGAGTTTGAGACCAGCCTGGGCTACAAAAATGAGCTCAAGGCCAGCTTGAACTGCACAGCGAGACCCTGTCTCAAAAAGACCAAAATAAATAAATAAATAATAAAGAATCATGCCAGAGTTTTAGAGAGATGGTGTTCTTTTTAAAGCAATCAAATTTTTAGAGATTTATTTCTAGATGTCTTAATTTCTAGCCTCACTTTTTTTTTTTTTTTTTTTTTGTATTTTAGGGAAGGGTCTACATGGTGTTCAGGGTCTCACTACTAGATTGGACTTGTAGTGATCTGCTTGTTTACAGCCTCCCAAGGGCTGAAATTACAGGCACATGCCGGCACGCCCATTCTCAGTTGCTATCTCAGTGTACCCCTGGGGCTGGGGCTGGGGCCTGCATGGTAGTTCCAGGAATTGAACTCCCTATGCCTGCTTGCAGGTGCTTTAATCTGCTGAGCTACTTGGCAGACCCTCTCTAGTCTCACTTACAAGGGCAACTTTCAAAACTTTATGAAGTGGAATAGAGTTTAGTTAATTATAGCTTATTTAAACTTCTACTTTTCATTTAAATGCTTGTAAAATAAAAATAGATAATCCACTAAGAATTAAACAGGGCTTATTTAGAAAGTTTCTATTGTAAAATAGCATAAATTATGTCATCATTCTATCTTGTTTCTGAAAATGTAGGTCTCACACAGACATTGTAAAATTACCTTTCCTTAGCCATTTGAGACATTAATAAATTACCAAACTTTTGTGAGCTTTCTTTTGTTTATTTTTAAATAAATCTAATGACTCTATCTCAAGCTTTGAGTTTTGTCATGTGATACTATGTAAAAAATAAATAAATAAATAAGCCTGAAGACAGTGTGCATTGTCAGCTCCGTCTCAGAAGAGCTTCAGGAGATCCGAGATGTGGATCTGTGGAGCAAAAAGTCCTAACTGTATCCCAGGAAAACGTAGCCTCTACAGCTACTGGCAGTGGTGACAAGTCAGTACAGAATTTTGCGAGTTTAAGAAGAGAAAGTAGCTCTACAAAATAGCTGAGTGTGTACTTTGAATTGAGAGGTGGAGGCAATTGAAAGGCAAGATACCTTCTCCTTGGCATAGTGGGCTATATTTTCTTCATGCTCAAAACTGTCCCCGTCTCTGCAAGCGCTAGTCAAACTGGCATAATGGAATTGGTAGAGAACAAGTGCACGTAGTTTCCATTCTATGTGCACATGGCAGTGGTGGCCATAATTCATGTTCAACAGCTGTGCCTGATAGTGGATAGGGCAAGAATACTGAAGTATCAGAAATTTGACAAAGAAACTTTTCCTCCTCTAGGAAATAATTGTTTCTCTTTATCATTTTAGTGTGATCAAAATCACATCTTATTGGATAAAAGGAAAAATATGAATCAACATATTTTATTTGGGTGATAACAGAAAGAGAACAGAGAAGAATGCTGGTAGTAAATACTGGAGCTAAATGTGTGTGTTCCTCGCTAGGGTGAAGTACTGAGTGCTTTATTTCAAGAGCATGTCAGTCTCTGCTCCAGAGGGAAGGAGCGGATCCAGGATCGGAAACAGGATGCTTCTCTAGACTTGGAGCCAGGGACTTCATTCTAGTATCAGCGATACTAGAATCTTGCTTTAGTACCATGAACACCCTGCTTGGCCTATTTGCCTTTCAAGCTCTTCATTTGTCGTGTGTGCTATGTTATTGACCTTATAGGATTATGGTGAAGATTAATTTAGTTTGTAAATAGATTGTGAAAAGCTTTTTTATTTTTTATTTTTTTTGTCTTTTTGAGACAGGGTCTCGCTATGCAGTTCAGGCTAGCCTTGAGCTCACTTTTGTAGCCCAGGCTGGTCTCGAACTCGCACCGATCCTCCTGCCTCAGCCTCCCAAGTGCTGGGATTACAGGCGTGAGCCACCACGCCTGGCTAGATTGTGAAAAGCTTTGAAGGTAGGGGATAAGATTAAAATGCACTACAATGCAGTGTTCATTTTAGGAAATCTAAAGTCAGACAAACCAAGATTTAAACTACAGTCCCACCAAACGCACACAAGTATGTGATAATATACATTTCCTAAGAATTCTAAATCTCATAGGAAAGTAATGGATGATAGACTTTTTTGTGAAGTGTAATGGAATTGACTATAAAGTTCTTTGCTGAAGGCCTGGCACAGAGGGTGTTGTTATTACTTATTATTTTAAAATTTTACATTATTAAAAATAACAAATATTAATAAACACAATAATTAATAATAAATATTATTTCTCAAAATTTTGAATCTCTAGCCTAATGTTTAGGAATGGATAATGGCAGTAAAAAAGTACTCATATATGTTTAAAAATATGTTTTAAAATAGCTTTTCGTAAACTATTTAGCACTTTAGAATCCCAAAGAGAGTTTTAACAAATCTCCTGTACCAGGCTGCAAACCAAGGCCCTAGGAACTGAAATTTGCCTTGTCAAGTCCAATCAACTCATGTGATAATCTTAGAGGTTTTTTTTTTCAATATTCTCCATAGACTAAGAACAGTTTCTAAGTCTTTCACATTATATATGAATGAAACTAGTACATTCTTGATGCCTAATAAATATAGGCAAGAATATTCTAGATATTATCAAATCACATGGTAAGATTGGTCCACTAACATGAACCCTGCCTGCATGCTGAGATTTTGCAGGGCAATCTTGTCTTACGAGCCACTTAACACTTACCTCATCTGTTGTGCAGAGAGTGATCCCACTTTAGAGATATTTGTCAAGCAGCAAGCTCAGCATCAAAGGAAGACTTAAAATACTTTTTTTGGTAAAAAGAAAGTGGCACTCTTTTCAGACATGGAAAGCTAATTCAGTACAGCAACAGCCTACTGACAATCAATATGGCATATATAAAGGGTAAGTGAGAAAGCTGAACACTGTTACATAGATCTGTAACCTCAGGTATTTGGGAGGATGGAAAGAGAAAAGAGAAGGGGACAGGAAGATGGGAGAGGAAGAGGGTGAGGGTGAGACCAAGTCCAATGGATTCAGTCTGAATTTTTGGATGCTACTAAGCCTGACGCTATTATTTTAGAATTTTTTAATTGTATGAGCAAACATATTATATTTCTTGATTAAATAAATTTTGCCTACTTCTTATACCTATCCATACAAATATATAAAAGGAAAAGTGTAACTGATAGCAAAATCATTCAGAGATAATTTCATTAACTTTGGTCATTGTCTATTTAAATAGCACTATTCTGGTAATTTTTATTATTTCATAAAACACAAATTATGAAAGACGGTCACTGAAGTGTGAAAAAGCAATGCCAGCAAGAAATAAGGTGAAATAGTTCTTATGCTGAAAAACAACAGAATTTCTTAAATTCGTTTATGGTGTAATTTAAACTTTTATTCAGAATAAACCAACAGAAGCACATGCAAAGAAAACTGAATTCATGTTGTAGCATATGTAGCCCAGGCTGTGAAGATTTACCTGAAGATACCCATAGACACAGGGTTGATTCTTGATAATTTATGTACTAAATTGTCTCTTTTATAAATTCATTGTTAAATCATAACCTCTGATGTGACTGTAGTTGGAATAAAATTACTAAGATATTAAAGGCTAAAGATTATAAGTATAAAGCCCTAATTCACTGGGACTGACTCTGTCTTTACACAGGTACACTAGGAGTTCAGCACAGGTCCCAGTGGGAAGATGACCACCTATAAAGCAAGGACAGAGACCTTAGAAAAATCATCCCTGTTTATATCTTGATCTTGGACTTTCCATCTCCAGATATGTGAAAAAATAAATTTCTTTCTTTTTTTTACAGCTATTTAATCTGAGTTAATGTAAAAAGTCGAATAATTTTTTCTTTTCTTTCATTTTTGTTTTTGAATGTTTGCAAGCAAAAAGACAATAAACCACAGCTTATTGTGGAAATAAATTTGAAGATGCAAATTCCTTATATAGCTTACAGATGAGAATTTTAGGGGCCACAATCATTCTTCTGTGATTTGAGCTGGTTACTTGAGATTCTTACTTAAGAACTGGGCTATAACTCTGTGGTAGAGCACTCCCTTGACATATCAAGGCTGTTTGGGCTCTATGTCTCACACATCAAAGCATTACAAAAGTATTAAGGATCTTTAGATGATATGTTAATAAGAATTTATTCAACTAGTTAACTAGCTTCTCTCTATGATTAATATATTATATGTTTTTTGGTACAAAAACTCTATTTTTGTGTGCATGTGTTCAGATATAGTACATGTTGGGACAGACACTAAACTAAAAGAGTTTAGGGTAGAATATTTTATAATAGCAAATAATTGACATAAAAGGAAAATAAATTGTGCTGTAAGCCATGTGAAAATTTATGGAAATCTGTATGAAAAAATTAAACATTTGTATTCAGTTAAGAGGGTTCAGCATTTGTAGGCATGAAAATCTAAACTTACATTAAACAGTAGAAAGTAAGATCATTTTGCTAAAGCATTCACATTAGAATCCCTTATGTAATCCCTAAAATATACTGCATTTAGGCATTATACTTTGAAGTGAATTAAGTGGGATATAAGAATTTAGGAGAACTAGGAAAGGGAAATAACCAGCCTCCTGGGAACATATCAAGAATCTCTAAGTTCACCATGGCGGGAAGAATTCTTGGATACTTTGTGTGCAGGCAAACTGTTTTCCTAGGGAATTTGATTTTGAGATTCATAGTATAAGAACAGGGAGTTTGCAGAAATGGCAAGTTCAAGGGGCTACCCAGCAGACTGTGAGCCTAGTCTCAGAAGGTGCTGTAATATGAACAAAATAAATAATGTTGTGTCAGATTGAGTCTCAGTTCCTTACTGCAGAATATGAAGGCTGGAGCCAGCTCTCTGGAGAGGGACAGAAAAACCCCTTTGTCCTTAATGGGAAGCATTGCATTAACTCTCGCTCTTCCATCTACAGTCATCACATACTGGATGAATTTCAAGTTTACTGATACAAAGGACTTGCATGGAAATGTATAGATTTTTTCCTTCTAATTGGCTCTGGTGAGATACAAGCTATATGAGTCATTCATGATGAAGAATAAATAGGACAAGTGCTAACTGCTTGATCCATCACTGATTTAAATCTGTTTCAATTTGCAAGACTTGTTAGTAATGCACACCACTGATAAACACATCTGTTGTGTTAATAGAATTTGTATTTATCAAAAATTTGTGGAATCACAGAAAAGTTAGATGCCTTGTAATTGTCAAGAATGAGTAGCACTGATTTAATTTACCTAGAACTAGAGTTCCTCAGGTAGTCTATGCCCTGCTGTCAGCTAGTACTACTGGCAAGTTAATTATGGAATGAAGAAAGAGATAAAGTAAAGCAGAGAGATAACATTGTAGCCAAATGATACTGATGAATATTAAACCAGGGCAGTTACTGAAATAAAGACAAAATAGTAGATCTCTTCCCCAGGTGAACATATCCAACTCTCATTAGTGATAAAAGAAGTTTTGTGAGCACTCTAGGAAGTCTGTTTCTGAGTATTATTTTTGGAGAAGTTACAGGTAGTAACTCCTGAAATTGTTGTGAAGGTAGAGACATAAATCAAGTAAGGTGTTTTGCAATTTGACTTATTGTAAGAATTTTTATCTCTTTATCATCTCCAGATTATGTTTTCCTTCTAGAAAAACAGATAGCTCATTACAAGTCTTGTTCTCTCTCTTATTCCCTCTATCTCCACACCCTCCGCACTAAATATTTTTGGCATGTATATGCAAAACATATAGAACTAGCATGGAGAGCTGAATAGAATCATTGGGACTTAGAGATTGATGGACACAACCTTTGAGGTCTGCTCTTTCACTTATGCAAGAAGCTTTCTAATCCATTAGGTTGGAGACTGATAGCACTTACCCCAGCGGCTACTGAGTGTTAGACATGATGAGGTTTCCAAGGCACCCAGCGAGTGTCCTCTAAATATTCCTGACATAATTAGTTAATAATCAAAGAAAAGGGCTTTAACTTGAACAAAATCTTTGAGAAAAGGAGAACCAAATTCAATTCAGATTGAGCTGAGTCTTGAGTAGAAATCAAACAAAAGAAAAACTGATTTTCCTATCACTGTATGAGATTCAAAGTAAGACTCAAAATTCACATCCTCCTGGTAACCTCACTGGATATACACAAAGTGCATTTAAAGTTCTAACAAAATATAGACAGATAATTATTTAGGAATTAGGTATTGTTTAGGAATGAGTCTTACAAAGCAGTTAATTATGGGTGAGAATTCTTTTGCTTGATTGTGTGGCCCTTCCCAGTTACGGTGAGAACACAGTCAGCCGTTCATTATGACTACATTGGAGATCGCTGCAGACTTCTTTCCGTTATACGCTGTCGAAGGTTGTGTAATTGGTGTCCTTGATCTGAGTGTAGAAGCAATACTTTTTCATCTAAAGTTAAAATAAAGTTTTCCTACACTAATTTGGAAAGGTCAGATGAGTACTTCATACAAGACAATGTAGGATGTTGGATGATTTGTGCACTGAGTCCCCTGGAAATGCTTCCCACGACTGCTGGGCTCAGGGCCATCCTGCAACGAGTGGTGATGGAGGCTTATGGCATGAGAGAGAGGATCCCCACCTTCTCCCCTACCTCCACTCTAGAGTTGATAGGATGCCAAATAAAACCAGCAGTCAAACTCCACTCTATCTGTAAATATTTGCACTAATTAACTATTCAATGATGTTGCTTTGCTAATTCTGAAGACTTACTTGACCAATGGCTAATTTTCCATTTTTTTTTTTTCTCTTTTCTTTCTGAAGATTTTGGGGTTTTGTAGGGATAGCCCCAAACAAGTACTCCTGACAGCTCTAAATTTGTTTCAACAATTCTTGGAAATTTCTTTCTCAGCAGAAGCACCCTGGGCTCAGGCTCTGCCCTTCACAGCCTGGACTCTTGCTTTATTAGCCTGACATTTTGTTTCGACCTCTGTTGACAGCCTCTAGCCTCTGGGGTGCATTCTCTTTAGTTGCTTCTTTTATTTATAACTAATGCTCTCCTGCTGGGCTGAGACAAACTCACTGATTTGCGATCTGGTCACACTTGTGTTGCTCTAGCTGCTATAAAATCTTGTCTTATTCTAGCATCTCTCTTTCTGTCCCTGACATTTATTTGGTTGCTTGAATTTCCATTCTGCCTTCTCTCCCATTCTGGATATAGGTTTAAGATATTTGGGGGATACCAGAAAAGCAACAATCTTCAGTTGAGAGAAACCATTGTGAACCATAACTTATGAGTTTAAAGCACTTTATGATTTTATAGAGTATTGCCCCCACCCCAAACAATATCATCTTTGGTCCTCACAACAACCCTGTGAGGTAGGTGTTGACACTGGCAGGGCAGGGGATGGAAATAGTAGTACATGCGCAGGCCTGCTATGTACACTATATTAGACCTTTAAGGGTGTGGATTTTGGAGCTGTGTGCTAGGATGCAGAGGAAAGGACAGTTGTATAACTATGCTCTGTTAAGCAGCAGTGAGGCACTCGTATGACGTAAAAACCTACATTTCTCCTGGTGCTTTTCCTTCCCTCTGCTTTTTCTTACCTTTCCTGCTTTCCCACTTTCTTCTCTTTCTTTGCCTACATAAAATATTCTACTGAGATATTTCTTTTTCTCCATGTTTTGTACTTAACACAAAAGAGGAGGTTTTTTTGGAATAAAAAATTATCAGCATTACTTTTTCATGATCAAAATGTTTCTTGTGAAATGAATAAGTAATTTAAAGAATGAATAAGTAATTTAAAACTCAGGATTTGGTTCAAATGTGTTGAATAATCTCAACTGTATTTCGCTTTAAAACCCCGGAAAAGATATGCTCTAATTTGTAGAAGACAGGAAGATAAATTAAGAAAAATAAAATATACTTTTTAGTATTTTATAGAATTAAAAATTTTATAGCTCTTGAATACAATACATCCTATTCTTTCCTCTGTATACATTTCATGTTGTAATTACCTGTTTATTTGTCTGTGTATCTTAGAAAAAATTAGCTCTGGAAAACTGAGGACACTGTCTATTTTACTAGCTATCCCATCTCTCGGAATTATACACAAAAATATATGTTAAATAAATGAGTGAATGAAAATGAATGGATTTTCTTCTATGTCATCCCTGTGCTGCTTGACCATAATATTTCAAAATTAAAAACCTGTATGTAACCAGTGCCTCATAAGATTTCTTCTACAACTTGAAGGACTGCATTGGGTTCAACACGACTGAGTAGGGAGACAGCAGAAGACACCTGACCCTGTACCTGAAAATGAACTAGTGCACTCCACCCATGTACATGGATGTGTGCAGCCTGGGAATGGAGCTGATGTGGGAGAGCAAAGAATAATATGAAAAAAGCAGCAGAGGCCCGTGAGTACCAAGGATCAGAGGAGAAGCCATGTAGAAGCCAGGCACAGCACAGGAACCAAGGTCAGCTGGAGGAGGCACAAAAGGATCTTGGAAATCAGTGGTGCTGAGACTTGTCCAGAGATGAAGAGATGTCATCAGAGGGGGTCCTGCCCAACCCACCTGATCTTAAAAGTGTTCTGATCAAGACAAATCAGGGAGTTGTACTGGTCCTGACACATGCATAAAAGAGGAAATAAATGATTATTTTTATTGCATTTAAATCATGCGGGAAACACATAAAATGTATAGTAAGATAATTCAATATATGTCATATATCAGAACTAAAGGTGTAGAGAATAAGTTATTGCCATAGAAAGTAAGTTGGAAAAAGCTTTGTGGAGCCATTTGCACAAATTCATCAAATTGTAAAATGTGTAACATCTTTGAACAATTGATTCAAACTGTAGTAAATCTGAAGTGAAACATAGTCTTCAATGATTATATATATGTGTGAGAAGCCAGTATGGAGCACTGTTTATTAAAGCCAAACCAAATTCACTACAAGGGGCTTGGATAGCCAACTTGGAGTAATTATTATATAAAAATATATTGGATCAGTATATAGTAATTAAAAGAAAAGCGGTGGAGTCATCTCTGATGACAAGGACAGATAAATCATATATTAAACATAGAAAACACAGCACACATTGTATTAGATGCGCTTATATATCATTCTTTTTTTCCTCAAAACACTGGCAGTGATTCTGAATCTTTCTAATGCCGTGACCCCACAATATAGTTCCTCATTTTGCGGTGACCCCAAGCCAAAAAATAATTTTGGTGGCTGCTTCAAATTACTTATTCCAATAAATAACATTTCACCATGGCATAGCATGGGTTTAAATATGTATTTTCCAATGGCTTTGGGTGACCCCTGTGTTTTGGTCATTCGACCCCCACCAGGGTCGCAACCCACAGGTTGAGAACTGCTGCGTGGTATTTTTTTAAATTTTTTTAATTTATTATTTTTATTATTGTTTCAGAACCTTTGTTTATTCACTCATTTTTATGGCCGGCTCAGCCCACCCCGAGGGCAGGGCTGGTGCAGCATGTGGTGCCAGGGATCGAACCGCGGTCCATGAAGCTGCCCAAGCTTCCCCAAGCAGGCACTTTAGACCACTGAGCCATCCCGCTGGACCCCTGCTGCGTGGTATTATTCACTCACTGTGGAGCAGTTGTAGAGAGCAATCTGTATATGTAAATAGCTCTCATTGCTTTTTCCAGAATGAACATACATAATTTTCAAAATAGCCATGAAGAATCTGTAGCTGATATTCTGCACATAGCTTTAAAAAATATTCCAAGCATTTGTTAACCCCAAGTAACTGTGGCTGCTCAGCTTCTAGACAAAAACATAAAGAAGTTCCCTATTGTCTAAGTGCAACTAGAGTCAATGTTTAGAAGCTCAGAGAAAGCCTCAGGGAAAAGATGAAGAAAAAAAGATTTAAAAATAATAAAGGCATAGATCAAGTTACACACAAAGCTAGAGAGGAGAGCCTTACAAGAGCTCAACTAAAATTAAATTGAGTAAAAGAGAATAAGGAAAATAAGCGGTATACTGAAGGTAAAAGTAACTGTTTTAAAGAATAAATGAACACAAAGAGTATAAAACCTATGTTAATGCTTCTGTTATCTTAACAGAAACACAATAATCCTCACCAAATATCATTAAACATTCTGGGAAGATATTCAAAACTTTACACTGTTCAACTTTGAAGCCATCGTAACACTGCATGCTAGCTGGGTACAGTGGTATATGTCAGGAATTCCAGTATTTGGGAGGTAAAAGTTCAAGTACCACTTGGAAAACTTAGTGTCTTAATGAGACCCTCTCTCAAAATAAAAGAAAGAACATTTGGCTGAATTTCACAATGAATTCTATAAATTGTCCAAATATGTTATCCATACATAGTAATAGGTTAGGACACTTAGTTTTGTAAAAGGTTAGACACACTGGTACTGCACTTCTTAAAATAATCATTAGATTTAAAAACTGTAACATTTGGGTACATCATTTGTCATAATTTGCACAGAGCAGATGCTTGAATGAATAGATGATGATCAGTCCATTTGTATTAGTCCCATAAGCATGGGTGACATCACATAAACCTCCCACTGAGAGTACAGGAGAGCAGCTTTCTGATTCTGAGAGTCCACGTGGGCATTCTTCATTCTTTTTATAGCCCTTTCCTTCTATTGCTACAGATTTTGCCTAAGCACACAACTAATTACTTGCAACATGACAAATTGATGGCATCCAATCAAATATTTAGCTTTTCTCTGAGTGTGTAGTTTCTCTAAATTGCACCAGGAGGTCTGCTTTCCACTGACAAAGATTTCTGTTGTAAAGTCTCTTCTCTTGCAGATTTCACAATAAAAGATTTCAAAATAGAATACAGAACTTCAGTCGTTCATATTTTAGTGAAACCAAGCAGAACAACTCTGGCCTGCAGAAAATTTATCAGGTTCTCAGGCTGTCTAAATTCCTACATTTAAGGTTCTAGTTAGTGCAGTTAGTAGGTAGAAAGGATGTAATTTTCTCTATTCATAAGCTTGATTTTCCTTCAGTGGATACAAATTGACTAGAAAATTGAACAATTTTCCATGTGGAATTTTTAGAAAATAGTGCTCATCACAAAAACAGAATACAAATGGGTAATGAGATGGAAAGAGTAGTACTATTTAATCTATTTGTTTTATTCCAATTAGCATGTTTTACTTGTAGAAAACTGAGCCTGCCTTCAACAGCTTCTATGGATCACTGATGAATTTCCTAACATTTGTTTCAAGCTCATACCACTAATGGAACAATCTTATTCATTTAAAAAATGTACATAGGAAAAATGCATATGGAAAAGAAGAATTTATAAACTTACAGAATGTGCTCCCACTTCCTTTATCTCCCTTTTGGCCTTTCTGTCCAGGATTTCCTACAGTGGAAAAAAAATATATAAAAAATTAGTTTAATTAGGATAAGTCAAAACGAATCTCTCTCTCTCTCTCTCTCTCTCTCTCTCTCTCTCTCCCTCCCTCCCTCCCTTCCCCCCCCTCTCCTGCCTGCCTCCCTCCTTCCTTCTTCCTACTCTGCCACTGAATTACATCTTTAGGTCTCCAAATGCTTACTTTATGTGTAAATAGGGCATCAAAGGTTACATGAAATACATGAAATACCACATATAGCAAGTGAGAGATAGTAAAATAACATAATAGTATTAGTATTAATAATATCACTTTTTAAAACTTGTTATGAACTCGCTATACTATCTCAACTTACTTATAAAGGTATTAAATGTTCTAATTTTATAAAACAGGAAATTACACAAAGCTGAAGCATACATTTGCATTTAGTTCATTTAACCTAGTTTTCTTCTCTTTGGCTGCATTCCTTCTACCCCTCTCCCCGCTACCCAGGAAATCCAGAACCTTTCATCCTAAGCTTTGTTCTTTCATTTTCATTTTAATTCATCTATATCACTTTCCATCTCCTCAGGGCAGAAAACCTCAAAGGCTGAGGTGTGGATGAATTTCTGGGAGTTCTGAGTTTCTGATCACCTGAATTTGAGTGGAAAACATAAAAGTTCAAGGGCATCCAAACCTCTGTACTGGCCAGTTTTGCCTTTATGAATCTCCACCATTTATGCTGAAGATGGGGTATAAATATTGCTGTGTTGTGTGACAGTCAGAATGGGACCCTTTGGTCTTCACTAATGGTTTGACACTTCGTCCAGTTTCATTTTTTAAAGGGCATATCCAGGGCTTGTAAGGCTATAGCTCAGAATTAGGATGCTTGCTTCATGTACAAAGGACCTTGGCACATTCCCTAGCAAATTTCCCACTCCCCTTCAGCAAAAAGGTACCAACAAATACCTTCTCAGCATAAATGTAGAACTGATTCTAGTGCTCTAGAAGTCAAAACATCAGTTAATGTTTTGATCCACTTCCCATAAAATCAAGAATTTCTACTCTTTCTTGTTTAAAAACCAGAGACTTTGGAATAATTCCTGTGATTAAAAAATTTGTGTTGATTTTAATCTAGCACTTTGTTCTGGGTATGCAGCTGAGGTTTGTCTTTGACCCTTCTTGAGCTAAATTTTATTCCACTACAAAATCAAAATAAAATTCCTCCCAATGCAGAATTGCCTTGAGAATTAGCACCTGTATTTATAGCTCATAAATGATGTAACTCTCTTATTATTTCTACTTTTCCACACCTATTGGTTAACTAAAATATGATGTCTGTGATTTTTACTCTGATTGAATGAAAACAGGACTTTTTCAACAGAAATCACATTCTTAATTCCTTTTTTTTTTTTTTTTAACAGATCACAGTTGTGGAATATTACTTTTAATTTTATTTAAAAATTTTAGTACTAGTTTTTTTGTTCTAAGAAGTTTAGTAGTTTCCTCGAGTTTTGTGTTGAATGTTTGTTCATATGTATAGAAGATTTCTCACTTCTGATTTATTATGTTTAAAAAATATGTATAGAAAGTATATGAGACTTGAAGAAATTAAAAAGTACAAATTGGGGCCTGGGAGATGGCTCAGTGGTCTAAGGGCCTGCCCGGCAAGCACAAGGACCCAGGGTTCAATTCCAGGTACCCCAAGCCATGCCAGCCCTTGAACCCTGAGCATGCCTTGCTAGCCCTGAACCTGGGCATGGTGGTAACTCCAGGGCTGGGAAGGCTGAGACAGGAGGATCATTATGAGTCTGAGCAACATAGCAAGATTCTGTGCTAAACAAATAAATAAATCTTTAAAATGTACAAATTATTTCCAATTGAAGTTTTATTTTGAAGATTTAATAGTATGCCAACTCTTCCTTGTCAGAATACTACAATGGGGATTTCTAATTTTCAAATTATTTTTCATGAAATGATTATATTTTATATCATTAAATTCACATTAAATTTTAACTGTAATTTTAGTTACTATATTAGGTACTGCTTTAGGTACTATATTAGATACTATTTTTAGGTATTTATTATTTTAGGTACCCCTTAGGTACTATTGCTATGAATTTAAGTACCCTTATATTGTCAAAAATCATTAAGTACCATAAGGTCTCTACCATGTTGCTTATTTTTCAGGTGGTGTCTTTTTATGAAGTAAAGTAACAAATTTTCAAATTATTCATTAACAAAAGTCTAAGAAATTTAAAAAGGTATTTAGAAAAGTTAAAACAAATTGCAACTGATTGGTTCTAACTTTTTTAAGAGAACATAATAAAATGCTCAGCATAATTCAGCTATTAGGGAGAGACCACAAGTGAGTCTTGAAAACCTTGCTATACCAGCAATGGCTTAAACCTCTGAGAATAGAAACGTTCAAGCTAGAGCATTAACTCCCTTATAGCTTAATCTTATTTTATAGTATAATGCAATTAGGAAAATATAAGGGCTCAGGACTTGCCAGACATGCTAAATAACTATTATCATTTAAGCAGATCATAGACTAATATACCATATTTTTACTGTAAACTTAGAGAGAAAATCTTATCCTTTCTTCACAAAATCATGTTAATTATCTAGCAATCAGTAAGTAGCTTTGCTATTGTGTCAAATTTAAGGTTTTAAGTATATTTATTGAACTCAAATTGCCCATAAAGGAAATTCAGCAATCCTTGAGTGATATGAATAATTTCAAGCAAATTAAACAACAAACACCTTTTTCCATATTGCCAAAAAGGTCTGATTAAGGCTAGATGGCTTATCGGTGGTTGGTACATAAATACAGCACTCATTTCAGGTAATCAAGTCTCTAGTGGAGACTAATTACAGGTTGCTTACTTGAGGCTAGCTGATTTTTCTCCAAGCTAATTGGCATAGACACAGTTCATGTACACTGATTCAGTAATACCACAACATGTTTATTAGAATTGCTAAGCTCCAAATCACTGATAACATCAAATGCCAGTGAGCATGTTGAACAACAGGAATCCTTATTCATTGCTGGTAGGCATATAAAGCAGTTTTTACATTGGAAGACAGTGCAGCACTTTCTTACAAAGCTAAGCATATGTTTACCGTGTGATCTAGCAGTAACTCTCTTTGGTAAACTCTATGAATAATTTCCCAAGTGTGGAAGCAACCAAGATGTAGGTAAATAGCCAAACAGATTGTGATCAATCCATAAAATAGAATATTATGGAATAATAAAGAGAAATAAGCAATCAGGCCATAAAATATAGAAATGGTAAACATTTAATGCTAAGGAAAATAACCTATATGAGAAGACCACACTGTGCAATTACAACTGTGGCATTCAGAAAAACACAAAGCTATGGGAATAGCAAAAAGATCAATAATTCTCCTCCCTCTAACCTCTCTCCCTCTTGCTGCTTATAAAATTTTGTTTCCTTCTTTATGACTTATGATTGTTTTAACTCTATAAACTCTGTATATGTTTATAGTTGAAACTATTGCCCTTTGGGACATAAATTCTTTCCTCAGGTAAAGAGAAATCAGTCTTAAAACATTTTAGGCAACAAAATAAACTGGATGCAAGTGCTGCTATTCAGATTATGATGAAATATTTTGTTATTGAAGGATCTGAAAACGACTATGCATAA
Organism: Myocastor coypus; assembly: GCA_004027025.1. Classification (NCBI taxonomy): domain Eukaryota; kingdom Metazoa; phylum Chordata; class Mammalia; order Rodentia; family Myocastoridae; genus Myocastor; species Myocastor coypus. The sequence continues at coordinate 47,245 of PVJA010001759.1, read as the reverse complement.
TATAGTTTTTATTTTCATATTCTACAACAAAACCCATAGAATAGTAATACCTGGCCTGCCCATACTTCCGGGTGGTCCTGGCAAGCCTCTACTTCCAGGAAAGCCAGCTGCTCCCCGATCACCTTTAAGACCAGGAGGACCTACATGATTAATGAAGAAGAAAGAAAAAGAGCAACAATTCATTTTTCAAATAGATATGACAATACTATGAATGAAAACAAAATAAGTAAATCTCCATGTAGAAGGCAACATCTTTCCTAAGATGTCATGTATGCTATTGAAAGATAGTATAAGCAATAAGTTTGAACATTAACATATTGTACATATTCAATGACATTTTTTTTTAGTAGAAACATGAACAGGAGACAAACTAAATGGTAGAACTTTAACTGACATATAATCAATCAGGGATCTGTAAATAGAATATTTTTCTATAATTGCAATGGTAATGTGCTGAAGATTAAACTTTTTAAGATTTATATTATAAAATCTCCCATTTAAACAATGAAAAGCATTGAGTGTTTATTTAAAAATTGAGGCACTTGCCCTTGAGTATACTACATTATCTGTTATGAATTTATTGTGTTCCAAAATAATGCAAGTATAATCACACACAACACAGACTTATTGGTGAGTATGTCATAGATGCACATGTAAGTCTACAGTTTTAAATATTTAAATAAAAACTGAAAATGGACATTATTTTATCTATGGTAAGAAGGAAAACTGTATGCAAAATCAGATGTTACATTCTATTTTTTTTTTTTTTTTTTTGGTGGGACTGGGGTTCAAACTCACGATCTTGCACTTGCCCAGCAGGCACTTGTGCCTCGGAGCCATCTCCCCAGCTCCTGTTACATTCTTATTGGACAGAATTTTTTTTATTCCACAGTTTAGTGATTTGGTATAAACTAATAAAGTAGTTTAAATGTCTTATTTTTTCTTAAATGTCATTATCAGTTCATACAGATCTCAGTAACCCAATATTGAGCTGGGTGCTTTGGTAAACTACTTTATGAGAAGTTGATTATACTTCTTTTTTGCCTATGTTGACCTTTTAGAATATTACATTTAGTTTACAAGATCTGGGAGGTAGAATTCATGCATATTGAATTTATCTAAACAATTTTTTTTCCTTGGGTTGTGATGGAGCTCTTTGGTATACTACTTGCACTTCAAGGAAGAGGCTCTGAGAGTGATCCTTAGTAGCATTAATGAAAACAAAATCAAACCTGTTTTCAGTTCTCAGCCCTAGACTGACAGCCTGCAGGCAGCAATGTGCCTTATTTGGCATATTTAGGGATCACGTCCTTGGTGAAACTGAAAGAGAGGAATTCTCGGGTCAGAATGCAGAAGTGGCGGAGTGAAGGGAAAGGAACGTGTGACTCTACAGGCCAATAACATATAGCTTGTTTGTCACTGTTGGAAGTCAATATGGACTTTATTTTATCCTGCAGAGCATGATTCTTATGATGGAAAGTTCAGTCTTCTTGAAAAGAGAATGTAGCATTGGTTGATGTGGAAAAGTTTACAACCCAAGGGAGTCTTTATTTTTCTTTCTAGGGATCTTATAATCTAAAAGGTTTGTTTGTGTTGGTATTTACTTCATAGTATAAGCACTTTATTAGATGTCCTACCAAAAAAAAAAAAAAAAAAAAAAAAAGGATGACTTATAAACTCAACAGGAGTTCCTTCTTGAAAGCATTTCTGCTATGGGAAAATAACCCTAAATATGTCTTCTTAAAGAATCTGTGATGAGGGATCATTGACCATGACTTTCGTATCCTTTACAAAATTACTAGTCACATTATAAGATCTGTGAAGGAAGAGACTCCCATTCTCTTCTCCACAGTGTATTATAGAACTCCAGACTGGGAAAATGTTGTATAAAGATTACACACTTGAGTAAAAGAGGATAGCAACTTAACTTTCTGTGATATGCGTGTATTGGTTCTTCTAATTATCTGACAAATTGATTTTGGTGGAATCAAATGAATATGAAAATGGAGACAATCAACATTCTCAACATCAGAAGGTAGGTTTGCTAGACTGGGACAAGATGAGGTTGTGAATTAAAAGCCAACATGGGCTAAATAGTTCAAGGGCAACCTGAACTAGCCAGAAAGACAGGTCTCAAACAACAATAAAAACAAAAATTTGAATTAATATTGTGACTACCCTTTCTATAGACTTTATTTACTGACTTCAGTATCAAATTTGGTGCAATCAACTAATCTGGCAAAGAACTAAACAAAATATAGGAATTAATCAGGAAAAATGCCTTTATGATAGATCTTGGTAGCTTTAATACTTTATTTTTAAATTTTTTTCAAAAACACAATGTTAGTGCATTTTGAATAATTGATACAATGAATATTGTTATCCTCATAGTACTTATACAGAGCACAGGGTGTGGACATGTTAATTTTTCTAATCAGTGTTGGTACAAAAAATTTCTTCTCATTGAACTAAGAGAAAGTAGTTGTATAAATAGTCCAGTGTTCCATAATTGCAATGAATTACTGGCAGAACTGGCAATGTTGCAAGCTATTTATTTAAGCCTTTTATAGTTCAGCATACTAATCTAGGTTTACATTTTGTACCTCATAGTTAAACTTTTCTACTGGATACCTAAGGGAAAGTTAAAGCAAGACCTGCATAACAAAACATGTGACTTTTATATCTCCCAAGGTCAGTTAAATCCCCTCGGAATTAACTTTGAAACCATGCACAGTGCTTAGTAGAACTGTTGTCAGTATCAGACATCTGGATGACTCATAGCCATTGCTTGAAAAGTTTGCTCTCTGTGAAAACCAGAGACAATATTTTCTCTCTAGGTGACTCTCCTAGGCGCACTAGACAGCATCTATCCCTTTCCTCTGTGGTTCCATAATCTCCTTGGGAAACCACAGAAGTATAGGATGTTACACCACAGGTTCTCTTATGCCCTGAGTCCTCACTGACCTTGAATGTCCAGGGCCAAAATATTGGCAATCTTTGTAGTTCTTCTTTCTCACTAATATTTGGTCTGTGAGCTTATATTTTTAGCCCTCCATAAGAGAAGCTTCGTGATACTATTACTCTATAATATAGGTACTTGAGCTTAACATCACTTTCTTTCTGTTTTTTGTTTTGTTTTTGCGGAACCAGTATTCGAACTCAGGACCTTGCACTTGCCAGGCAGGCACTTGTGCCATGGAGGCCCCAAATATCAGTCTTTCTGAATATCAAATATCTTAGTCTTAACTTGGCATTGGTATTTTCCATCAATCACTGATATTCTAATAAATCCATATACAATATAATAAAAGCAGTTATGCATTTTCACACAGACATTCAGAAATCTAAATATATATTGAATTGTAGCTGGTTGAACCTACAGCATTCCTCCTAGTCTCTTGCTCTCATTTAATACCCTTTTTTGTTTTCTTATAAACCAATCATTCACTTGAGAGAGAGTATAGCAGAAACTGAAATTATATGGAAAGCAGCACAAATCTAAAAGACAAGAATGACAGGCATTCCAAGCATAATTTTAGTGTTACCTACTGCTATCCTCAGTGTGAAAAATATTTTGGCGGTTCTTAGGACAATTATCTAATACATCCTGTATATAAGTGCCTGGTTTTGCCCCTGCCATGTTTTTTTACACTTAAGTACTTGGTTTCCATTCAGCTGTGTTATGCCTTTCCATTTTTATTTCATATTTACATATGCATGTTTAATTTGTTTCACTTATGAGCATATATGTTCAAGATATATCCACTAATATATGAAGTCTAGTTTATCATTCTTTATAGCTGAGTAATATTCCATTGTACAAAAATACTGTATCTTTTTCAACCATTCTTCAGATGATGAGCATTTTGGTTGTTTCCGGGATTTGGCTATCACAAATTGTGCTGCTATGAACATAGGTGGACAGATGTCACTATGACATGATATGTTCAATTCTTCTGGGAAAATTTCCAGTAGGACCATAGCTGAGTTGAATGGGATTTCCAGTTCTAGTTTTTAAGGAGGCTCCATACTGCTTTCCATAATGCTTACACCAGTCTGCATCCCCACCAGCAGTGAAGAAGTATTCCTTTTCCCCATAGCCTCTCCAACATTTGTTGTTGGTTGATTTCTTTATGATAGCCATTCTTTCTGACGTGAAATTGTATCTCAGTGTTGTTTTAATTTGCATTTCACGAATAGCTAACAATGTGGAGCACTTCTTCAAGTATTTAAAGGCTTGTTGAATTTTTTTTCTCTGAGAAATGTGTCCTCATTTCAGATGGCCATTTCTGGATTGGGTCTTTGAATTTTGGGACCCTAATGCTTTTTAGTTTTTTATAAATTCTAGATAGAACACCTTTGTCTGAGTACCTATTAGTTAATCTTTTTTTCAAAATTCATGGGTTGTCTTTTCACTCTGTTGGTAATTTCTTTTGAAGTACAAAAACTTCTCAACCAGAGGAGGTCCCAGTTTTTGACTCTTTCAACTATTAAATGTGCAGTTTGATTTTTGTCCATGGACTCTTTAATGTCTTCAAGATTTCCTCCCACTTCCTCTTCCAGGAGATTTAGTGTTTCTCCTTTAATATTTACTTTTGAAATCCACTTTGAATTTAGTTTAGTGTATGGTGACAGACCTGGGTCAAGTTTTAGTTTTCAATGTGTACAGAGCCACTTTTTCCAGCACCATTTGTTAAAGAGGCTATCTGTCTTCGAGTAAACATATTTGTTGAAGTTAAGGTGACTTAGTGTGTTTGTATTTCCTTCTGAATCTTCTAATCTATTCCACTGATTCTCAGGTCTATTTTTTTTTCTTTTTTTACCAATATCATGATGATTTCATCCTGGTAGCTCTGTACCATAACTTTTGGTCAGGAATTGTAATGCCTTCTGCCTCATCATTGTTGCTCACAATTGTGTTTGCAATTACAGGTCTTTTCTGATTCCAAATAAATTTTAGGAATGATTTCCCCAAGTCTGTGAGGTATGTTGATGCTATTTTGATAGGGATTGCATTAAATCTCTATAACAATTTAGAGAGTATGGACATCATCACAACATTTGTTCTTCCTATCCAGGAGCAGAGAATATCTTTCAATTTTCTGAAATCCTCTAGGAACTCTTTTTTCAGAGTACTGTAGCTTTCATTAAATAGATCTTTTACTTCTTTGGTTAGGTTAATTCCTAAGTATTTCTTCTCTCTCTCTCTCTCTCTCTCTCTCTCTCTCTCTCTCTTTCTTTCTTTCTTTTTTGTGCTACTGAAAAAGTTATTGTTCGTCTAATTTCCCTCTGAGTATGTTTGTAATGTGTTTAGAGAAATGCTATTGATTTTTCTGTGTTGACTTCGTACGCTGCTATGCTACTGAATTTGCGTATTAATTCTAATAGCTACTTGGTGGAGTTTTATGGGTCTGCCAAGTAGATTACCATGTCATCTTCAAATAATGGTACTTTAACTTCTTCTTTACCTATTTTGACTCCTTTTATTTCTCTCTCTTGTCTGTTGGCTATAACTAGTGATTCTGGAACTATATTGAATAGGAGTGGTGATAAAGGACAACCTTGCCTTGTACTAGATCTGAGAGTAAAATACTTTAGTTTTTTCCCATTTAGAATTATGTTAGCTGTTGGATTGTCATAGATGGCCTTTATCAGATTGAGGTAGTGGCCCTCTATTCCAATTTTTGCAGAACTTTAAACATGAATGAATGTTGGACTTTGTCAAAAACCTTTTCTGCATCAATTGAGACAATCATGTGATTTCTGACTTTAGACCTATTGATATAGTGTATTACATTTATAGATTTGCATATATCAAGCCATCCTTGCATCCCTCAGATGAATCTCACTTGGTCATTTTGTATAATCTTCTTGATGATTTACTGTATTTTATTGGCAACAATTTTATTAAGGATTCTTACATCTATGTTCATGAGAGAAATTGGCCTGTATTTCACTTTTTTAGTTGTATCTCTCTCTGGTTTTGGTATAAGTATAATACTTGCCTCTAGGAATAATTTTAGGAGAGTCATTTTCTTTTCAATTTCATTGAAATGTTTGAAGAGTATTGGGATTATGTCTTCTGTATATTTCTTGTAGAATTTAGTGGTGAAACCACCAGTACCTGGACTTTTCTTTGTTGGTAGACTTTTTATTAAATTTTGTATTTCATTGGCTGTTATTTCGTTATTGACAGTTCTTAGTTCTTGGTTCATTTTTGGTGGTTTGTAACTTTCTATGAATATGTCCATTTCATCTGTGTCTTCAATTTTGTAACAGTAAAGATTCTCAAAGTAGCTATTAATGATCCTCTGAATCTCTGCTGGGTCTGTAGCAATTTCACCCTTTCGGTTCCTTTTTGCTTGAATTTGAGTCCTTTCTTTTCTCTTTTTGATGAGGTTAACTTGGGGTTTATCAATTTTATTTAATCTTTCAAAGAACCAGTTTTTTGATTCATTAATTGTATTGTTTTCTTTGTCTTGACTGAATTAATTTCTGCTCTAATCTTTATAATTTCCTGTTGTCTTTGGGCTTTGGGTTTCATTTGTTCTTCCTTTTCTAGTCAGTTTAGGTGTCACATAAGAGTATTTATTTGTTCCCATTCTGTTTTCTTAATGTGTGAGTTCAGAGCTATACGTTTCGCTCTAAGAGCTGCTTTCATTGCATCCTATAAATTACAGTAGGTAGTGGTTGAATTTTCATTAAATTGTAGATATTGTTTAATTTCTTGTTAATTTCATCTGTAACCCACTGGTTGCTGGGAAGGGTGTTGTTTAATTTCCATGCATTTCTGGGGTTTTATGATTTCTGTTGACATTTGTTTCCAGTTTCCTTGCACTATGGTCAGATAATATGCGTGGAATATATATTTCTGCTTTCTCACATATGCTGAAGCATGACCTATGCACTAGTATGTCCTATATTTTGGAAAATGTCCCATGAGCAGCTGAAAAAAATATATATTCAGAAATAGTTGCAGGGAATCCTTTGTGTATGTCTGCTAAGTCCAGTTGTTCTAAGATCTTCTTTAGTTTTGCTACTTTACTTATTTTTTGTCTGTTTGACCTATCTTTGTGGGATAAAGGGATGTTAAAAGCCTCCTGTTATGACGGTGGTCTTGGATATAAGATTTTTGATGTCCATTAAGATTTGTTTTGTATAACTTGGTGTTCCTATGTTGAGTACATACATATTTATGAGTGTTATCACTTCGTCTTGAATTTTTCTCCTAACCAGTATATATTGTCCTTCTTTATTTTATTTGATAAATATTGGTTTGAAATTTAGACTGTCTGCTTGAAACAGGATTGCTACCCCTGCTTTTTAATTTTTTTTTTATTTTTTATTTTTTTAGGTTCTGATGCATGTAGTATTGTTTTCCATCCTTGAACTTTTAGCCTATGAGTTTCTTAATGAGTTAAGTGTGATTCTTGTATTCAGCATATTGTTGGATTTTGCTTCCTTTTCCATTCTGCGAATCCATTTATTTTAATTGGAGAATTGAGTCCATTTACATTGATGGTTATAATTGAAATGGATTGATTTATGATTGACATGTCTTTTACTTACTATTGTTTATACCCTTTCCTCCTGTTTAATCAGTTGCCTTATTTGGTGGGTTATTTCTCTTCTTATTTATGGAGTTTGGGTCATTTCAGTCTCTCTCTAAAATATTTCTTTTAGTAGTCTGTTTAGGGTTGGCTTTGAAATCATGAAATTATTTGTTCCTTGTTGTGGAAGTATTTCACTTCTCCCTCATACTTCAAAGAAAGTTTTGTGATATAAAGCAGTCTAGGCTGCAATTTGTTTTCATGGAGGACCTGAAGCATTCTGCTCCATGCTGTTCCTCTCTACTTGTTTTTTGAAGAGAAATCTGTCATTTTTTTCCGATAGGTTTTCCTTTAAATGTGATCTATTTCTTTTCTCTAGCAGCTTTTTGTAAATGATTCTTCTGCTGAATTTCAGAGATCTTGACTATTATATGTATGCTTGTGTTTTTAATCGGCTTGATGTTATTTGGAGTTCTATATGCTTCAGTTAACTCAATGTCCAATTGTTTTCTCATATTTGGGAAGTTTTCTGCCCTTACTTCTGCCCATATTCTTTTTATTTCCCTTGCATTGACTCCTTCTTTCTCATTGATTCCTATTAATCTCACATAATTCATTTTTGCATCATCTTGCAGATGTTGAATTATTTTTTTCCTGCATCCTAGTTGTTTTTAAGAGATCCTTTCTTACCTTTTCACTAGTTGCAACTGTGTCTTGAAGATCTGAAGCTCTATCTTCACTTTCCTTCATACGTGTTGCCAGCTTGTGATTAACATTTTTTTCTTGTATATCTCTTTGAAACTATTTCATTCAATCTATTTCTTTCATACATTGCTCGTTCAAGGCTTCCATCATTTTTCTATTCTTCTCTCTTTTTATCAATGTCTTTTTTAGAGGCATTTATTAAGTTTTTATTGTATTTATCCTTTCTTTTTCTCCTTCAGAGATCATTTCTGCTCTGTTTTCCTCTCTACCTTTCTGTAGTTGTTCCTTTACCTCAGATGCTATCAATTTACAGATGTCTTCTTTTACTTCATAGGTCATTTCCGATGTGACTCTCTCTATAGGAGCTTTTCTGTAGCTGTTTTTTTATTCTTTACTTCAGACTCTACTACTTCAAATTTTTTCTTTTTATTTTGCTCCAATCCGAGTTCCTCTATATGTTTCTGCACTTGTTTGTTTACTTCAGATGCTACTAATTCAGAGATTTCTGCTGCATGATTCCACTTTCTTCTGTAGTAGTGTCTCCTGCAGTTGTTTCATGTGGGCTTGGGACCTGAGATTGCATTTTGCTTCTTGTGTGTATCATTCTATATAGTAGTTTTCTCTGGCATTTGGTGCAGAACTTTGGTGTAGTTATCCTGCTGGTGACTGCTGGAATTTGGGTCCGGATCTATCAAGTTTTATCTTGTCCAGATATGCCTTGCTGGGTCTGGCTTCTGTGCTCATCTTCTTCTTGGTACAGCTTTTGGATAAGAGCCCACTATGCTTCTCAGGCAAGATGCTGATCTTCTGGGTTAACTTGTAGGGTCTGACTCCCAGCCTCTCTGAGGGGATTTTGCTGTGGTGCTTCCCAGAAAATACTGGATCTAGGTTTTGGGCGAGGACGAAATTCTATTGGCAGGAGGGTGCAGGCCTCGTGTTCCTGCCTACGTGCCCACCAGACAAGAGTTGTGTGTTTAGGCAGAGTTCTGGTGGCTGTGCAGGAGCGCAGGCCAAGAGGTCATACCTGTGTGCCCTCTGCTTGGTTGGTCAGGACTGTTGTGTGCGGGGCCTGAGTTCTGGTGGAAGTGTAGGGCTGCAGCCTAAGAGGTCCTTCCTGTGCACCTGCTGGTTGCTCCGTTAGTAGACAGGGTCTGCTGAAGGCTGGGGCTAAGTTCTGTTGGAAGTGCAGGGGGTCCCAGGCCAAGAGGTCCATCCTATGTTTCCACCAATTTGGTCTGTCTCTTTAATACTTTACTGTCATACATCACACCCACTGGAAAATTTATAACCTTACCCAAGAGTCAATTTTTCACCTAGTCAATTATAATTAACATTTCGTGAGCAAACTGGATAATGCCTTCTGGGTAAGTAAATAATACCTATAGCAATAATCTACAGTCTTGTAGAACAAAAAGAAAAAAGAAGCTTTTTTACTTTTCTATGACATTAATGATAACTTTTAAATCCTCTTAGAGCTACAAAAGATGTACCCAAGATGAGGATTTGTACAGCCAGTTGTATCCTGCACTGAAATTTCATGGTTGTATTATAGCTTTGACAACTGAAATGTGCAAGAGTGAAGCTGACAGAGCCTTGACAGTAGTACCTCTGGCAGCTTCTGTAATGCTGGTTACTTTGCCTACTTATGACATTGATGCATCATTGTTAGCATCCCCTGAGCACTAGGCAAGAAGGCCTTTAAAAAATTCTTCTCTTCTGGGAGGCCTGCCATGCTGGTCCCTCATTCTGTAGAGATGGTAATTGAGACTGGGCAGTGGTGGTGCATGCCTGTAATTCAAGCTCTTTGGAGGCTATAAACAGGTGGATAAGTATGAGTCCAATCTGGTAGTGAAATCCTGAACATCTAGTAGTATAGACTTTTCCCTAAAATACAATAATAATTAAAAAATCTTCCTTGCCATCACTTTCTCTTTTCTTTAATATTTTTTTGATTTTTAAAATATTTTGAATGAGAAAGAAACAGCAATAAGACAGTTTCAAAACAGGTTAGTAGGACAATTACAATAATTAATACTGTGCATATTGTTGTCTTCATAGTAGTTACTCAGAGTAGAAGATGCAGACATGATATCTTATCCAAACAGTATTAGTACAAATCTTTCTTCTCCTTGAATTAAGAGAAAGTAGATGTATATCTATCTTAATATATATATATATATATACAGCAGATATATATCTTAATATATATATATATATATATATATATATATATATATATGTACAGCAGATATATACAAAATGGCCCTTTATTTATATCTGCCTTTTTTTGTTTGTTTTGTCAAAGATGAGTGTTCCATACTGGGTTATTTTGCTGAGAAAGTACTTACAATATTTCAACTGGCATCAAGTATGTAAAGGTCCTTTAAAGGTTTCTCCAAATTCAGCTTCTCTAACAGCAATGGAACACCCACCTCTGACACGACATCATTTTCAATGGCACATTGATATAACAACCTTTCAGCACATGCATCTATCTATCTATCATCTATCTATCTATCTATCTATCTATCTATCTATCTCTGATGAGTCTTCAAAATAGTTAAAATCTTAACTATTAAATGGTTAAATTCATGTTTTTAACTTCTTAAAACTATTTTCCTGATATAACCCAAGCTAGTCAACAAATTGTTCAGAAAGAAAATTTCATGTAATCAAAAGAAAGAAAAATAAGAAGTACAAAGCATTGAGATAACCTTTTCACAGAACCAAACATTCTAGTTATACTTGGACCGTGTAATATAGTCCCTACTTTCAAACAGTATGTAAGAGATTTAATTTTTAGATAAATGTAGCATGACAGTCATGTTACTGTTGTCTTTTTCAATCTTTTTAAGCAAGGAAAGTTCATACTCTTCCTTCTTTGCTGTGTGTTCTATTCTTGTCTTTGAAGACATTGTTTTCAAGATTGCAACATAGAGGAAAATGTTCTGAAACAATTTTGCTTTAAGTAAGATACAGAGTGGCTGGCAGCCAAGAAAAAGCCATGTATATTGTAGTTAATATTTATTTGCAGATTCTGTAAGTTTAAGCAAATATAGTTTGATCAAAGATTATATAACACATATACTCCCATGTGCTTTGACTCATATTTAGTATGTGTTGTATCTTAAAAACAGATCTTGCAAATGTTTTCAATGTGAGCATAATTTTTCATGTTCTCTCTCATAAGGTACCTACAATAGGTCAGTTATATGCTATTTACAATCTGTGATAAGAAAGAACATTCCTTCCACTCATGAATAACTCCATTGAGTGAATCCAGCTAAAATAATGTGATTTTCTTTGAAGTAAAAAGAATTAATGCTTCCCATTCAGTTCATTATATTATTAGTGTCCTAGAATACTCCCCACTATTCAATCATAACTTCAGACCTGCACACACACATGAACCACAGGGTGAATGCAGTTCTTCTCTCCTGAGTACATGAGTATAAACTACCTCGTTCCATATTTAGGTTATAAGTAAGCTGTTACTAGGAACATACCTCTTGCACCTGGAAAACCTGGAATACCGACTGCTCCAGTGTGACCTCTGTCTCCTTTTTCTCCTTGAGGTCCTGGAGGACCTTTAAAAAACCATAGTTGTGAAACACAAGACATATTTGTCATTTCTCATGACAGCAATATCTATATCTATACATATATTACATTATCAATTACATAAAATGAATGAAGCATATCTTCCCAAATAGAAAAATGTTTCTTTTTAATACCATAATATTCTTTTGACAATGACAGTATGGTACTAAACTAAATCTATATATACTCATATATATATGTATATGATATATATCATACATACACATGATTTATGTGTGGCTAATACTTTTCTAAATGCCATAAACCTGGGGAAACAAAAGACAGCAATAACATTAAGCAGGAACAGTAATGTGCATATAATATGCAGATTTCATTATATTACAGTAGATACTATGTAGAAAATGTGTCAGTAAAGACTTATAAGAATGATGTGACATACACTAAGGACTACTAAAAACCATATTGATGGTACTGGTATGAAAGTACATATCTGCCAGAGTGATGTCGATCAACCGTAATGTTAAAAGATGAAGGAAACATTATTAAGGAAGTTGAAATTGAGGGCTAATTTAAGGAAAGTACAAAGAAAAATGGAAGAAACTGATAATGGGAAAAGATGTAGCAAAAAGTGGCAAAGAAACATTTTTTTTTCAGCCAGAATATTAAGTGAATATTAATTCACTGCAGGAATTATGAAATAAGGTAGAGAGAAATTAAACAGAAAGCTGATGGCTTGGCTACTCATTTTCTCTGGTGGGCCCTAAGTGCTGTATTTTATATTGCCTTAGTCAGCAACACAGATATCTGGTAATCACCTCTGCAGATTTCACTGTGTTTCTAGGAGTGAAAGGAATTCTGCCCACATTTGCTCTTCTGTCTTGATTGTACAGGACAGTGTTTTTTCCTCCACTTAAAGCAGAGCATTTAATATTCTTTTTTACTCTTAAAGTGAAACAAAACTTGGTGCCATAGGATAATTAAATAGTGATGTGTTATGCAGGCATTTTTAATAACTACAGTTTGGCCAAATATGCAACCCCCAGGGCCATATACAACTATGTTTAGCACCCTTGATTGGAGATTGCTTGCTATGAATTTTAATAAGATCAGGAGATATAATTTTTACACAATTCCAAGAGGGAGTTAAGATATAAATGATCATGAGTGTTCGCACCCATTTCTTTTTACTACTTTGGATGTCCTTGTCACTACTTCTCAATTTATTAGAAGTCAAGGATATCTATTGTCCTTTCCAATATCACATTATGCCTTTCACTTCATATGCAAAATTAGACAGTATTTAATAATATGTTTTATTATAGAAAGCAAGTGTATATCTGTAGGGTGAACAAAAGGCTAAAGAAAATTATGAGAGAAAGTATAATTTATACCATATCATTATAATTTTAATTCAATTATTTTAAGACAATAACACTAACTCTCTCCTCTCTCTCTCTCTCTCTCTCTCTCTCCTCCTATATTTGGCTATATGTGCTTTTCATGTAATCTTCATGTAAGCTCCATACTACTGTGCATCATGTAAGTCACTAGGGGATTTTTGAGGTATTCAAGACTTGTCTCTTAACTTTGTCAATGTGAACTCTGCATTTCTTAGTCTAGCCAGCAAATTGTGACCCTTCCCAAAAGAGGGGATTCAGCATTTACTACCATGATCAAAGCTGTGGTTTTTTCGTCACTACATCGTGATAAATGAGAGGAGAAGGGCTGTCCAAATAGCTCAAAGGATTAGAATGTCTGCAAATAGACACAGGGGTCAGGGATTCGATCCCCAGCATGCCATGCTGGCCTCACCCCACAGGTGCACTGAGACAGCAATTGGCGTGTGCCTGTAATTCCTGCTCTTGGGAGACTGCAAACAGGCGGATCACTATGAGTCAGTTCTAGTAATGAGACCCTGACACCCTGTAGACTCTTCCCTCCTCCCAAAGAGGAGAGAGGAGAAAAAGTGCACAAATGGTAGACAATTTGTAGCAAGAATTTCATTAAGAGAATAAAATCTACCATTTTCAAGGAGGGTGTTTTTTATAAAAGTGCAAAAGCACAGATCTACTTAATCTCTTCCTTTCCTTTTTTCTTCCTTTATTTATTTAGTTTGTGATACTGGGGACTAAACTCATGATCTTGTGTTTACAAGGCAGGCACTTATGCCACTGAGCTATCACCCTGGTCCAAAGCACAGACTTTCATTTAGGAATTAGGAATCCAGAGCAGCTTCAGGAATAATTAGAACATGGAAGATGAGAAGCAAATTGCACAAAGCAGGTATAGCTTCTCAGCCTTTAAATGTGTTTCATCATTTCTTTGCTAAGAAATTATTCTTTCCTAATTATTACTATTTTTATTACTATTACTATTTTTGCATGTAAGTAAGCGAACCATACAACAATGATCACTTTGAAGTATCAGTCTCAACAAATGCAATTGTATTACTATACAAACTTCAGAGTCAACAATCCCTCTTTGTGTGCTTATATATAAATACACTGGCATCTGGTATCTATATCCTAAAATAAACAAACCAGGCAAAGGTTTTGCTTAAACAGTTTAACTAGTTATGATAGATGTTATACTTCTATTATTGGTCTAATACTCATCTAATTTATACTTTGTGTTCTATGAATTTGGTTTTTAGATATTGTTGTATCTCTGTTTTCAACAAAGTATAAGAAGGATATATCTCTCTTTTAGTTTGGGAGGTGAAAATAAATACCTCTCACTTTTTTCAAGTTTAGGGCAGGGTATGCAGGGTGTACAGGACCTTACTATGCAGATCTAACTTGTAGTGATTCTCCTGTGTTCGGGCCCCCATGTGCTGCTGTTACAGACAGAGGCCACCACACCCAGTCCTAATAGCTGTCTCAGTGCACCCCCAGGGGTGAGGCTGGCCCAAAATGAATGCGTCTTAAATCTGTATCAGTCACTGCTCTTTTAACATTATTAATATAGTATTTTCCTCTGACTTTCAGAATCTTATGTCCCTTGATCCTGCTGTGGCTCATATCCCGTGGCCCTACTTGAATCAAGGCTACAGGTTTTTATCTGATTTAAAAGTATTTTGTCTATTGAACTCTGCATATTTGTTCCATGCAGATTTTTTCATAAAAATGGAAACTTTTATAATGTTAAAAATATACTTAATGCCACCATATCATGAAAGAAAAAACTAAAGACATATAAGTCAGAAGACTTAAAGCATATTGCAGTGACGTTCTTTGTTCTTATTTAGTATCTTTGAGATTCTATCTAATAAACACATTAACCAAGAAGTCTGTGTATAAATAATAGGACATTATGTTGACTGTCAGCTTTCGATGACTTATGTCAAAAGAAGTAAAATTAATATAGGCAAATGTATAATTTTCTCATGGCGCTACAAGAATTAATGTTTTTAATCATCATTTAAACAACTACTTTAATAAAATATTCATATAAAACCCTATTTATCTTCTCCACATGATTTTTTTTCAGAAGAAAGATTAAGATTTCTTTGTACTTACAAGAAATGTACCAATTTATACTACTTAACACTTATTCTCATCAGTGACTCAAAGAGCAACCCAGGTATATGGGTTTTCTAGTTTGCTTGTGAATCTGTCCAATGCTTAGGCCACTTGCCTGAAAGTGGGTAGTAGATTTATAGCTAAATCAGCCTCTGAGAGCCACTAATCCCTACTGAGGCATGCAAGGGCAGGTGAAGCCAGAAAGCCTCGAAGGATAAGATCACAGTGAAGGACAGGGGATCCGGGTGGACCCAACCTCAGCTAGATAAAGACTGCAGCCTCTGGAAACTGTTCTGAATAGATTAACTTTAGCTTACGTGGAGAAGTCCTTTGGTGGTTCTGCCCTTCTCGAGTACTCCTCTCCCTGCTGATACCTAAATAAATATAGGCCACCCAGCGAAGGCCTTTGTCTTATCCCTGAGAGAATCTGGAGTTTCATGCGAGGATTTTGAGCTTCCCGGAACTCTGAATTCATTCCATTTACTTTTTTATTTTGCTCTAACCAGACATTTGTTTGGGAGATTGCAGAACTGATCAATCCACAATAACTGAGAGACTGCCAATCTGATAAGTTACTAATTTTCTATTTCATCCTCAGTATTGTTTCTGTTCAGATTACTTTAAAATCTACAAAAAAAAAAAAAAAAAAATCCTGCAAAGTTTTCTAGGCTGCTGCTACTTAAGCCTATTTTTCTATATGTCTGCTTCTTTGCTCACTGATTTAGGTGGTCTGAACAAGAAGAGTTTAAGATTGTTTAATCTAATATAGCTATAGAGGAAAGAGGCATGGAATTGCCTAAAGTCTTAACCTTTATTGGGTAAGCCAGTGTTACAACACTTCTTGACATGGTGCTTTATGCTATAATATCTCAAAGTTGTTTGACATAATTTTGTTATCTATTCTTCCATTACTCATGAGATGATTTTTTTATATACAAAGTGGCTAATTAAAAACAATGCATTTTTAAAAAATCCAATAATTCATCTTCATGATATTTTCATTTTTCCACATTTATAAGCTAGACAAAAAATGCCAGAGGGAAATTTTGCAAGTGAGGACAGAAAAGTAAGTAGGTGTCAAAAAACCCTGAAGGCTTTAGTTTTATTCTACAGCCAAAGATCAGGTATTGGAAAGACATAAGGATGGCACAGGAATGATCTACTAATGTGTGTGAAGAGTTTTTATACTAGTATTCCTTTGCTTTACCCACAATGGGTGAAGAGCAGGGCACATGGCCATTATGGGGGCTGGTGCAATGGATCAGGAAGGAAAAAGTTACTCATTAATCTTATAAGATTAGAGGAGTAGTACAGATACTGAGGAAGTTTATTTGAAATATTGTGTACCATTAAGGTTAAGAAGATAAATAGATGAAAAGTAAGAGAAACTGAAAGAAAAGGGAAATATTGTGTCTAGGATCTTGAAGTGAGTAACTGGAGGGGCACAAAAGGACAGGACCAGTGACATTTGGCACAGTGAGTGAGGGTAAGCTAGTGAAGGATCAAGGGTTTGGTTTTGGATTTGAAGAGTTTGGGACACTTATTTGAAATTAAAAGTGGAACCTAATTGTTAATGAAAAAGATGATTAATTTAAATTCTTACCTGCTAAAGAAAGTATATAGTTTTGTCTTCTACATAACATATAAATAACAATAATAAAAACACTCCTAAAATATTACAACTCAGGAAACATATCTACTTAAACCTTCCCACCTTCTCCATCTATTTGCTTTTCAGATACAGATAAGAATTTTATGTTTTTTATTTTTGCATCTAAATATAAACTATTCTTACTAAATATTTATGTGGATATACATTTATGTTAATGTCACTAAATTGTGAGCATGAATATCAGAAGTTATACAGTGTAGTCTCTAAGGGACTTGAGTTTTTGTCAACATTTAGATTATGAAACTTTTTAATTTTCTTAAACTAATATATACATAAAATGAAATCTCATAAAGTTCCTGATTTTTGTTCTTTAATTACTGATATGAAAAAATATTAAACTCTTGAAATAGAGCTTAACAAGCATCAAAGATAGAATGATCTGACATGACTTCAGAGTTACAGAGGGATGGACAGAAATATACAGAAACATTCGAATATATGAAAACTCATAATGCTCCCATTAATGATATATACAAACCCACCAATCTAGAAAATAGAACAAATGTCAAATAGGTAGATTCTCAAACAGTTTCATGACTGTTTTTTAAATGTATTTAGCACAAGATCAATGGGGTCTCACTACACAGTTCACACTCCTAGTGATCCTCCTGTTTTCAGCCTCCCAAGCCCTAGGCACATGCCGCCATACCCAGCCTCACTGACATCTCACCATACTCTGGGGACAGGGCCAGCACGGCACAACACGCTGGGGATTGAATGCTGGTCCCTGCGTCTACTTAAATAGGTGCTTCAATCCATTGAGCTACCTGGCTGGCCCAATATTATGATTTAATAAATTTATTTTGTTTTATTATTTATTTATTTATTTATTTTTGCATTTTAGAAAATCATCTACAGGGTGGTGTTCAAGGTATCACTACTAGATTGGAATTGTAGTGATCCACCTGTTTACAGCCTCCCAAGATCTTGGATTACAGGTGCTGGCCATCATGCCCAATCTCAATTGCCCTGTAGGTATGCTCCTGGGGTTGGACCTGCATGGCAGGCCTGGAGATCAAAGCCTCGACCCCTGAGCCTGCTTGCAGGCACTTTAATACACTGAGCTGTTTGGCTGACCTCATGATTTAATAAATTTATTGACATTAGACACAAAGAAAATGATATGCAGGTTAGTAGCACTCATTTCAAGAACAGCAAGAAAAGCCAGAAGCCAGGGAAAACATTTCTTTGAGAGATAATCAGCCCTCTATATTCTCAGATTTTATATCCAAGATTAATGGATCATCTACTTAAAAGACAAAGTATCTGAACTGCACATGAAATTTCTATATATAACCCCTAACTAACATAATATCATGACATTTTAATACCTTTTACCTTGTAGTAAGTTTTAGAATTAATCTAGGAGTGGTTCAGAGTATACAGGTGGAGAGAGTTGGGTAGCCACAGATTTTGTATCTGTGCAGGCAATGGAGCCAATATCCCTGGGATTCTGAGGGGCAATATTAGGAAGAAGGAAGTGTACATGTTGTAAGGTAATTTTAAAGCTCAAGTTTAAAACAGAGAAGAGAAAATAAAATGTTTTCACCATCACTGAATTAACTTTCAAAACATACTTTAAGCAGGAAAAGAAAAAGATTATTCCAGAAGAGGTAGCTGAGATTCATTTAGAAAGAAGAACAAGTGTAGTACTCATAGGAAAATCTAAGTAAGTGTTGCCTTTATGGAGAAAAATACTCTGGTATTGTCTGAATGCTTGGTCTGAAGAAGTCTGAGACAAAGTAGCTGTATATCTATTTTAATATATATATATATATTTGTATATATATGTATATTTCTCTTTAAAGTTTCTAATACTAGGAGAAAATATCATATCATGACTTATAAGTATATTGTAAGTTGAAGATACAGTACGAATCATAAAACAAAAATTATAATTAAACAATATTTCAGAAAATAAATTAAATATTAATTAACAGCTACTTTGTCTTAGTTCACTGGACATAAAAGTTTGTGCTAATATGGTTTAGACATGATATCAGATCTGCATGTTTTCCTCTTAATAACTACTATGAAGACAACAATATACATGGTGTTAATTATTATAGTCATCCTACTAACTTGTTTTGAAAATGTTTCATTGCTGTTTTATCTTTTTTCTCATTAAAATGAATTTAAAATATAAAGCAAGGGAAAAAAGTAGTCTGAGAAATAGAAATGAACTACATTTAAATTCAGCAGAAAACTAGGGAAAAAAGTTGTCACACAAAATATTTTAGGTTCCTTATATATTTCAAAATGACACATGATGATATTGATCAACTTTAGAACTTACTAGAATACAATTCTCAGGCTATAGTTAAGAAAATAAGAATATATTACAAAGTTTCTAAAGTCCTTGTGGTAATATTGATAGAAAAATTCAATAAAATAAAAATCACAATCAGTTCAAAGACAGACAAGAAAAGAAAGCAGAAGAAATGTAAAAAAATTTAGAAAAATACAATGCAAATTATGATGGAAGAAACAAATATAGTAAAAAGAAATTATTACATCAAAGAAAAAAAAATATAATTGTAGCCAAAATCTGAAAATAAAATGTCGAAAATACCTACAGTACAAATGTAGCTAAAAGCTAATGTGAAAATATATATGATTTCTGATTATTAAAAATAATAATAATAAGCAATTGGGTTGGCCAGATAGCTCAGCAGACTAAAGTGTCTGCTTAGGCAGAGCGCAGTGCTAAGGGTTTGTTCCCTGGCCTTGCCCCTGGGGCACACTGAGGTGGTGACTGAGACTACGCGTGGTGGCACACATCTGTAAATCCTAGCACTTGAGAAGCTGAAAACAGGAGAATCACTGTGTGTCTGATCTGTGTAGTGAGATCCTGTAGACCCTGTACTAACTACACAAAAATAAATAAATAAAAGTAAAAAATAAAAATCAGCAATAGTGAATTCACCTAGTTTTGCTGACAAGAACTGAAAAAGAAATCTACAAACCATCATTATTGTACAGAACGTTCAAAAGACCTAAGGTAGTAAGTGAAGTAAGAAATAAGAAAAAACTGAACATTTGAGAAATAACAGACTTAGTTTGTGGACATATAAAGAACTCTGCATTTGTATAAAACTTATATTGATCTTTAATACAGTTGAGTATATTCATCAAAAAGATATTCATTGGATTTTAAGGTATACATTTATCCCTTTCTCTTTAGATCTGGCCTTAACATTGTATCTGTGAAGTTATAAGAAATAAACATTTAAAGTGCTCATTTTATACCACAGAACTTCAAATCTCAAACTTTTCCCTACATTGCTTTAATACATGTTATTCTCTAGGGAAATGACAAAACATGGTACCTTGCACCAAAGTGATATTTCTTAGTGTCAGAGAATGTTCCCAGTCTTTCAGTCTGAGGTCATTGGTGACATTATTCAGCACTTTCAATTCTTTCCTTAATTCCTCTTCCACAAGCTCTTGTTCTTCTTTCAGAGACTTAATTTCTGCTGATGCATTGTATATACTCTCCTCCAGTGAGCTAATATTCTGTGAAGCACAGTGAGCAATCTCAATTTTTGTTGCAATATAATTATCAAACATGTAATGTGAAGAAGCCTTGGAAGTTTAGGATTATATAAAATATATTATGGAGATTCTGTAGAAGAATATGAACCATAGAAAATTACTTTAAAATAGAAGCTCTGTGCTTGTGAAGCATCTCCTCTTTGGACTAACTATGCAAAATTTTGCTGGCCTAGACAAAGTAACCCCCTCCCAAATCAAGTGAATGTATATGTGAGGCGGGTTTCTGTTCCCAGATATTTAGATATCAAATTATAAAAGTATAAACTAAAACTTGTAAAATGATTGTTCATTTACCTGAAGTGAGATTTCTTTATAGTACATGTAAGTTGGCCATACAGTTCAATTCTTTTAATTTTTACCTCACTTTTTTTTTTTTTTTTTTTCAGGACTGGGGTTCAAACTCACGACCTTGCACTTGGCAGGTAGGTACTTGTGCCATGGAGCTATCTCCCTGGCCTCTCTTTTAATTTTTTAAATTTATACATTAAATCACTTTACAGATTAGCCAAAGTTTAATGTAATTCTCAGTGATAGTGAATATTAAAGTAGATTTTCATATTCAGTAAAACCTCAAAGGGATGTCGTGTTTGTATTTTACTTTCAATTTCTACCATCTTTGTACTTAAGGCTTTAATAATATTATCTATTATCAACTGTGTGCATATTTTGCATGTATTTGTATACCTGCATATATAAACACATATTGATAAAATATTTAAAGGCAGACTTATTTTCAATTATTTAGTGAAATTATACTGTAGAAATTTTTAAAATTTCAAGATGTTTTCCAAGTTCTTTTTTATTAGCAGAATATTTAGGAATACACATACCATACTTTCATCATGAGATCAATTTCATTTAAGTGACGAAAAATTGTTGGAAATATATCATGTAGTTCTAGACACCTGCACAGTGAGAGTCTGAACATTAGCAAGTTATTTTGCTATTTAGAAAGCTGGAATTCTCTTTGAAAACTGCACATGATGCTCAAATTTGCAAAATTTCACTTGGGATTATTTTTACTGGGAGGCAGAACATGGATTTGACATTTTCAAAATCTTATAACATATTGACCCACACTTTCCAAAATCTACCAACAGTAGCATTGTCAGAAACACATATTTAACTTTGTGGTCTTATAGTCTTCCCTGTGAAATATGGAGATGATATATTCCACCTCAACCATCCATATGTACTATGTTTTCTTCCTAATTAATGATTACTCTATCTTTGACAAATAGAATGATAGTATTACAGACTTTTTTCAAAGATCATTTATGTATATGGACATTCATTTAACTTAGTTTTTCTTTCTCGGAAATTTACTTTCCAAAATTTTTCTTTTTTTTTTTCTTTTTTCACTTTTTTTTTCATTAAAATTTCAGTGCTACAGATCAAGAAACTACAAAGTTTTATGAATGAGCTGACAGACAAAGCTAGACCTTATTTTTAAACCCATTACCCAACACCAGAACATTATTCATCAATACAGTTATGTTATACTGCTTATAGAAATATCGGTCTTACAGAAAATGTACAGAATACAGCTGAGAATACTAAGTTATACAAAGAAGAGAATAAATCGGTATACTACTTCCATTACTTAAAGTATAAAAGTTCAATATAGCTAAAATGACAGATTTATTTGGGAAGCAAGGAGTATCATCAAATTCATGTATGTATACATGTATTCTTGTGTGAGTGCATATATCATGCACATATTATGTTTTGGAGAATTATAAAAGATTATTAAAATGAGAATTTCATAAATTACATTAGATAACATGCTAAAAATTCTGCATATAATTTAAAAGTATAAATTGCTAAAAACAATTGGTTTGACAGTCAACATGTAATTGAATTCAATTTTTTATGATTTTTAATAAGAGATAACAGTATGAGAGTTTCAAAACATTCTAGTAGCACACTTGCAATAATTGACACACTGTATATTGTTGTCCTCATAAAAGTTAAACAGAGCACAGGGTTTAGACTTGATAAATTTTCTAATCAACATTGATTGAGAAAAAAAGAAAGAAGAAAGAGTTTTCTTCTCTTTGAACTAGAAGGAAGTAGTTTAATATATAGTCCAATATTTCATAACTGCAGTGAGTTATCGGTGAAACTGGCAATGTTGAAGGCTGTTGATTTAAGCCTCTTACAGCTCACCATACTAATCTAGTTCTGTGTTTTA
This sequence comes from Myocastor coypus, assembly GCA_004027025.1. Taxonomy (NCBI): domain Eukaryota; kingdom Metazoa; phylum Chordata; class Mammalia; order Rodentia; family Myocastoridae; genus Myocastor; species Myocastor coypus. Next base: position 24,487 of record PVJA010001759.1, on the reverse strand, counting down.
TGCCTCATAATTAAGTTTTTCTGCTGGGTGATTAAGGGCAAGTTAAAGCAAGACCTGTCTAACAAAACTTTCATAATTTCTATTTTCCAAAGACAAATCTCCTCAGAATTAACTTTGGAACCATAGACAGTGCTTTGTAGAACTGTTGTCAGTGTTAGCCTTTGGGATGAGTCACGGCAATTGATTGACCCATTTGCACTCTGTGAAAGCCTGAAAGAATGTTTTCTCCCCAGATGACCTTCCCTAGGTACACTATACTTCATTTATGCCTTTCCTCTGAGGTTCCATAAACTTCTTGACCAGAAAATTTGGGAAACTACTGAGTTATAGGATATTGCAGCACAGATTCTATTATATCCTGAGTTCTCATGGATCTAGATGGGCTAGAGCCAAAATGATGGCTATCCTCATAGCCCTTCTTTTTCTCCAATTTTTGGTCTATTAACTGACATTCTCAACCCTCCAGCAGAGAAGATTCGTTATACTATTACTGTATAACATGAGTAATTGAGCTCAACATCACTGCCTTTCTGCATATCAAACATCTTAGACTTAGCTTGACTTGCTATTTTCCTTCAATCATTGATATACTAATAAATCTCTATAGAATGTGATGAAAGAGGTTATATATTTTTGCACAGATATTTAGAAGTCTAAGGATGTATAAAATTGTACCCTATTAATCCTATGGCATTTTGCCTAGTCTCTTATTCTCAATTAATACCTTTTTATATTTTGGTTAAACAACCATTTACTTGAGATAGCGTATAGCAGTAACTGAGTTTACAATAGAAGCACTACAAATCTAAAAGTCCCAAAGGACAAACATTCCAAGTGTAGTTTTAGCATTGCTTCAAAAATCTTGATGTCCATTCAGCTGTACTATACCTTTCCATTTTTATTTCTTCTTTAGATTTCTTATACTGGGGAGACCATATAATATTTACAAAAGTAAGTCTACTTTATTTAACTTATGAGTATATGTTCAATATACATGAATTTATATATAAAGTCTTCCAGCTTATCATTCTTTATAGTTGAGTAATATTCCAATATATAAAAATAACACATCTTTTCCAACCATTCTTCAAATGATGGGCATTTTGGTTGTTTACAAGATTTGGCTATTACAAATTGGGCTGCTATAAACATTGGTGCACAGATATTGCTATGGTATGATGTTTTCAGTTCTTCTCGGAAAATTTCCAGTACGGGGACATCTGGATTGAATGGGATTTCCAGTTCTAGATTTTAAGGGTGCTCCACAGTGCTTTCCATAATGGTTGCACCAATCTGCATTCCCACCAGCAGTGGAGAAGGGTTCCTTTTTCGCCACAACCTCTCTAGCATTTGTTGCTGGTTGATTTCTTTATGACAGCCATTCTTTCTGGAGTGAGATGGTATCTACGTGTTGTTTTAATTTGCATTTCACACATAGCTAGTGATGTGGAGCATTTCTTCATGCATTTATAGGCTTGCTGAATTTCTTTCTCTGAGAAGTGTGTGTTCATCTCAGATGCCCATTTCTCGATTGGGTCTTTCAATTTTGGAACCCTAATGGTTTTTATTTCTTCATATATTCTAGATAGAAGACCTTTGTCTGAATACTTATTAGTTAAAATCATTTTGAATTTTGTGGGTTGTCTTTTCACTGTGTTGATAATTTCTTTTGACATGCAAAAACTTCTTAGCTAGAGGAAGTCCCATTTGTTGATGCTTTCAAGTGTTAAACGTGCATTTTGATTTTTGTCCATGAATTTTTTCCCCTACACCGATATCTGCAAGATTTTCTTTGACTTTCTCTTCCAGGAGATTTAATGTTTCTCATTTAATATTTAGATCTTTAATCAATTTCAACTTTAGTTTAGTGCATGGTGATAGACTTGTGTCAGGCTTTAGTTTTCAGCATGTAGAGAGCCAGTTTTTTCAGCACCATTTGTTAAAGAGGCTATCTTTCTTTCAGTAAACCTGTTTGGCCCCTTTGTTGAAGATAAGGTGGTTGAGTGTGTTTGCATTTGCTTCTCCATCTTTTAATCTATTCCACTGATCTTCAGGTCTATTTTTTTGCCAGTCTCATGCTGATTTTATCACTGTAGGTTTGTAGTATAACTTTAGGTCAGAAATTGTAATGCCTCCTGCCCTATGTTTGTTGCCCACAATTGTCTTTGAAATTCTGGGTCTTTTTTGGTTCCAAATAAATTTTAGGGGTAGTTTCTCCAGGTGTGAGAGGTATGTTGATGGTATTTTGATAGGAATTGCATTAAATCTGTATAACAATTTAGGGAGCATGGCCATCTTCACAATGTTGATTCTTCCTGTCCAAGAGCAGGGAATATCTTTCCACTTTCTGAAATCTTCTAGGATCTCTTTTTTCAGAGTACTGTAGTCTTCATTGAAAAGGTCTTTTACTTAGTTAGGCCAATTCGTAAGTATTTCATTTTCTTCGGTGCTATCATAAAATGTTCTGTTTTTCTAATTTCTCTCTCAGTGTGTTTGTTATCTATGTAGAGGAATGCGATTGACTTTTTTTTGTTGAATTTGTAGCCTGTTATGCTACTGAATTTGTGTATTAATTTTAGTAGCTTTTTGGTGGAGTTCTTTGGTCTTCCAAGTAGATTATCATGTCATCTGCAAATAGTGATAGTTTTACTTCTTCTTTGACTATTCTTATTCCTTTTATTTCTCTTTCTTTACTAATGGATGTAGCTAATGATTCCAGAACTATATTGAATAGGAGTGGTGATAGAGGACATCCTTGTCTTGTACCAGATTTGAGAGCAGAAGACTTCAGTTTTTTTCCCCATTTAGAATTATGTTAGCTGCTGTATTGTCACAGATGGCTTTTATCAGGTTGAGGTAGAGGCCCTCTATTCCAATTTTCCATAGGACTTTGAACATCAATGAGTGTTGGACTTTGTCAAAGGCCTTTGTCAAAGGCATCAGTTGAGACAATCATGTGAGTTTTGGTCTTGGCTCTATTGATATAGTGTATAGCATTTATAGATTTGTGTATATTGAACCATCCTTGCATCTCTGGAATGAATCTTACCTGGTTGTGGTGTATAATCCTCTTAATGATTTGTTGTATTCTAGTGGTGAGGATTTTATTGAGGATTTTTGCATCTATGTTCATGAGAGAAATTGACATGTGGTTTTCCTAAAAATGAAACTAAAAAGTTGCATCTCTCTCTATTTTTGGTATCAGTGTAATACTTGCCTCTAGGAATGATTTTAGAAGGATTTCTTCCTTTTCAATTTCACTGAAGAGTTTGAGGAGTCTTGAGATTATGTCTTTTATAAATTTCTTGTAGTATTCAGTGGTGAATCCACCAGATACCAGACTTTTCTTTGTCGGTAGGCTTTTCATTAGAATTCGTATTTCATTGGCTGTTATTGGGTTATTGAGAGTTCTGATATATTCTTGGTTCAGTTTGGGTAATTTATACATTTCTAGGAATCTGTCCGTTTCATCTGTCTTCAATTCTATGAGAGTAAAGCTTCTCAAAGTAGCTATTTATGATCCTCTGAATCTCTGCTGGGTCTTTAGTAATTTCACCCTTTTCATTCCTAATTGCTTGAATTTGAGTCTTTCTTTCCTCTTTTTGATGAGGTTACCTAGGGGCTTATCAATTTTATGTAATCTTTCAAAGACCCAGCTTTTTGACTCATTGATTTTTTGTATTGTTTTCTTTATCTCATTTGAATTAATTTCTGCTCTAATCTTTATAATTTCATCCCGCCTTTGGGATTTGGATTTCATTTGCTCTTCCGTTTGTAGTCGGTTTAGGTACTGCTTAAGATTGTTTATTTGTTCTCGTTCAGTTTTCCTGATGTGTGAGTTCAGAGCTATAAACTTCCCTCTAAGAGCAGCTTTCATTGCAGCCCATATATTCCGGTAGGTTGTGTTTGAATTTTCATTAAATTGTAGATTTTATTTAATTTCTTATTTAATTTCATCTGTAACCCACTCGTTGCTGAGAAGACTGCTGTTTAATTTCCATGTAGTCTTAGAGTTCCTAAGTCATTTATTTCCAATTTGATTGCACTGTGGTCAGGTAGTATGCGTGGGATAAATTGATAAATTGTTTTCTTGAATATACTTAAGCATGACCTGTGGATTAATATGTGGTCCATTGTAGAAAATGTTCCATGTGCAGCTGAAAAAAAATGTGTATTCTGAAGTGGAATATACATACACGGGTGGAACACTCTGTGTATGTCCACTAAGTCCAGTTGTTCCAAGTTCTGGTTCAGTTCTGCTACTTCTTAGCTAATTTTTGATCTCCTTGACCTATCTTTTTTGGATAATAGGGTGTTAAGGTCTCCTGCTACGATTGTGGTATTGGATGTTAGTTTTTTCATGTCCATTAAGGTTTGTCTTATATAACTTGCTGCTCCTGTGTTGGGTGCATACATATTTATGAATGTTACCTCTTCATCATGAATTTTTCCCCTTACCAGTATGTAGTGGCCTTCTCTATTTCGTTTGATCAGTCTTGGTTTGAAGTTTAGACTGTCTGCAAATAGGATTGCTACCCCTGCTTTTTTTTTGAGATGCTGGAGCATGTAGTATTGTTTTCCAACCTTTAACTTTAAGCCTATGAGTTTCTTTATGGGTTAAGTGTGTTTCTTGTATACAGCATATTGTTGGGCTTTGTTTCCTTATCCACTCTGCAAGTCTACTTCTTTTAATTGGAGAATTGTGTCCATTTACATTGATGGTTACAATTTAAATGTATTAACTTATAATTGACATGACTTTTATTTACTACTTTTTACTTTATTTTTCCTGCTTAGTTGGTTATCCTTTTTGGTGGATCTTTCTGTTCTCATTAGTTGACTTCAGGTCGTTTTGGTCTATCTCTAAAATATTTGATAGTATACTGTGTGGTTTTGGCTTTGATGTCATGTAATTCTTTAGTTGTTCCTTGTAGAAATATTTCAATTATCCCTCGTACTTGGAGAGTTTTGACAGATATAGTAGTCTGGGCTGAAATTCGTTTTCATGGAGGACTTGAAGCCCTCTGCTCCATGCTCTGTCTGGCTTCATGGTTTGTGAAGAGAAATCTGCCGTTATTCTGATGGGTTTTCCTTTAAATGTGATCTGTTTCTTTTCTCTAGCAGCTTTTAGTATATTATTCTTTTTGCTGAATTTCTGGGAGCTTTACTGCTTTATGTCTGGATGTGTTTTTAGTTAGGTTGATATTATTTGGAGTTCTGTATACTTGTTACTGAATGTCCAATTGCTTTCTCATATTTGGGAAGTTTTCTGCTATTACTTCTGCCCATATTCTTTTTATATCTTTTGTATTGACTCCTTCTTTCTTGTTGATTCCTATTATTCTCACCTTGTTCATTTTTGCATCATCTTGCAGATGTTGGACTATCTTTTCCTGCATCCCAGTTGTTTTTAAGACATCCTTTCTTACTTTTTCACTAGCTGTGACTGTGTCTTCAAGATCTGAAACTGTCTTCACTTTTGTTCATGTGGTTTTGCCAGCTTGTGATTGAGATTTTACTTTCTTGTATGTCTCTTTGAAACTGTTTCATGCGATTTTTTTCTTTCCTATATTGCTCAGTCAGGGAATCCATCATTTTTCTATTCTCCTCTAATTTTTTATCAATATCTTCTTTAACATTATTTAATTCTTTTATTATAGTTATCCTTTGTCTCTCTAATTCAGGATTATTTCTGCTTTGTTCTCCTCTTTACCTTTCTGCATTTGTTCCCCTACTTTAGATGCTATTAATTTAGACAGGACTTTTTTTACTTCAGGGGTTATTTCTGTTTTGGTTTCCTCTATTTGTTTCTGCAATTGTTTTTTCACTTCAGATTCTATTAATTCATGCATTTATTTTTTTAAGTTTCAGATGTTGTCTCTTATCTGAGTTTCTCTATACATTTCTGTACTTGTCTGTTTGTCTCAGATTCAGAGATTTTGGCTACATGATTCCCATTTTCTTCCATGTTAGTGTCTCCTGCATTTGATTTAAGTGGGATTAGGCCCTGAAAATGCGTTTTACTCCTTGTCATTATCAATTTGTATGGCAGTAATCTTTGTAATTTGGTGAAGTTATGCTGTTGGCGCTTATGGGAGTTTTTCTGGATCCACCAAGTTGATTTCCCTCCAGACATGCCTCGTTGAATATTTATAGCTCAGGCTGTTGGCTACTGCGAGGCCCCTTGGGTCAGGACAGTGGGTGGTGTCAGAGCTCTGGAGTTGAAGAGTATGTCAAGGCAGTGGGCCTGATGGGTTTGGGACTGGAGCTCAGGTGGGAGGAGCCGAAGAATCCCAAAAGTTTTCTGAGGTGCTTGCACAATGCCACTCAATGTGAACTCAAAGATATTCTGTCACTTTTTCTGACCTTGGCAAATTGCCGCAGTAGGTGTGTTTTTCTCTTCTCTGTGTCTAGCTTTTCTTTTATTTCTGATTTCATTTGTACATAAATTATTTTAGTTCTTTTCTCTTCAAGTTAATCAAAGTCTTTTTTTTTTTTTTTTGTATTTTTAGAGAAGGGTCTACAGGGTGTTCAGGGTCTTACTACTATACTACACTATATAGTGATCTGCCTGTAGACAACCTTCCAAGACTATGATTACAGGCGTGTACCACCATGCCCAGCCTCAATTGCCCTCTCAGTCTTCCTTGAGGGCACGCCAGCACATAGGTGAAAAGGATTAAATCCTGGCACAGCCTGCTTGAAAGTGTTTTAATCCTCTGAACTATTTGACTGGCCCTTCAGAAAGTCTATTATAACTAACATTTTATCTTATTTTGCCTCTTATGTCACACATACCCATGGACAATTTCTTTTTTCTATCATATTGAAAATTAATAGATTGTTATTAATAATGTAGGAAACACTGTCTACCAGATTTTCAAAAAAGTAAACAAGAAATGGAGTTAAATATTATAGTTACTGTTAAAATGAGTTTTCCAACAAAATCAGTGGTTAAACAGCAGTGCCCTATGTTGAAACAATTTAAGATAAGCAAGATGTAAAATTTCCAAGTTTTGAAGGATTGAATCTTAAAAATTATACAGATGAATGACTTAACTTGTTTAATTCACTTTCAGTCAATAATTTCACAGTTTTTATATGCTGTGATTACTTCAGAGATGTCTGTCCACTCTTTAACTTAAAAAAATTATTAGTTTTACTGATATTTTTATAAAGAAAATAACCTCTCTAAGAATGGATCTACCCAACTTCGATTTATTCCAATGATAGTGAGATTACTTAACCAATGGTGGAAATAGAGGGTGCACATTACTGTCTAAGGTGCCACATATTTTATCATATAATTATTTTTCACATGAGTAGAGAATTGTTAGTTAAGAATTTTGTTTCCATGGAAAAACAAATAGAATCACTCAGCCTATGATGCAATTTAAAATACATGATATGCTTCTTAATTTCTTTCTTAAAACTGCAAAGTAATCTAGATCTTAATCAGGGTTTGTATAGAATGCTCTAGATAGAAGTCATAAAGTCATAGCTCATAGAGTAATTTCAACACACAGACTATTTTTGTAAATAAAGGGTTGCTAGGCTTCACCAGATAGCTCCATGGACTAAAGTGCCTGCTTAGGCAAGCACAGGGACTGGGGTTCTATCCCCAGTGTGCTATGCTGGCCCCGTCCTGGAGGGAGGGTGTGCTAAGCCTGTGACTGAGAATGGGCATGGTACCACATGCCAGTGATCCCAGTGCTTAAGAGACTGAAAACAAGAGCATCACTATAGGTTTGACCTGTGTAGTGAGACCCTGTATTAAATACATAAAACTCAATAAATAAATAAATAGTTTTTGGACCAAAGCTGTTTTCTGTTTCTGTACATGTTTTCTATGTTTGATATTTTCATGCTGAATGTAGATGTGACAGAAACTTAGGGTCTTCAAAGCCTGAAGTATTTTCTTCTGGTCCATTATAGAAACATTTTATTGAAAGTTGTTCTTGAGTAAGTCTTGCTCTTCTTGGCAGCAATATAAAGGAATATCTGTTCATTTTGTATCTTTTTAAAAAATATAAAATAGTAACAGAAAAACAGAGCCTTAAAAATAACACAAATTTTCACTAAATAAAGTAGTAGGAATTCAACAATGGTTGCTTTATTGTATGGTATGATGCCATCTTCAAACTGGTTGTTCAGGTTACCAGATGTAAGCATGTAATAATGCTTTAAAGAAAAAATAAAACAAAACTATAACAAAAGTTCAAAAACTTAGAGGAAAAAATGTAAAGAAAATTTATATTTTAATATAAAAAAAGACAAAATGCTTCGGTTTTCCTGTGTTTCTCAACAATAATGAACAATAATGTTTATCAATTTTCTTAGAAATACTTTAATGTGTACTTTATTATACTATGATAATACTATAATCATTTGTTATAATATGATTACATTCTTAGGCTGCTCATACATATATTATTCAAAATTTAACTGTTCAGTTTGAGCTATTTTTATATTTTTATATATGAGAACAGTTTGCAACTACTACAAATAAAAAAATAAATCAAAATTTAATTGTGTAAGATATTCATGTAAAGATTTCCATTCCTTCGGTGAATAAATATTGGCCCTATTGTGATATTCAAAAATATAGGATTATTACTTGTACAGATATCCTAAAATATTCTTAAATTTACAACTGGCTGTAGCAGTCTAAGAAGGCACTATCATATCATATATAAAATTAAAATAACTCAAAAGGCTTTACATCCAATGGAAAATAGTTGCACTTTTTGCTAGAAGGGACACTATGTAAAGACAATTGGAACTTTTTAGTCAGCTTACCGGTAGAGTCAGGGTAAATGGCAAGGTGCTAAAACTGGGTTTGCATGTTTTGTTTTCCGGGATTGCCTCAAGAGATAGAATCTGGATGGGCTTAATTCCAGAAAGTGATATTGCAGTATAAAAGCTCTTACCTCTAACTGCTTCAGGGTAGCCTCTTGGACTTTTCTGTTCAATGTTTCTATGTTGAGCTGCAAGTCAAGCAACGTGGTGTTCAGACTTGTTATGGACTTGGAAATTTCATCTACTGTGTTCCCATGCTCTTGGACTGAGGAAACTAGGGTACTTAGCTTCAGAAGCACATCATTAAATCTTTGATCAGTTGTCATACTAAAGTTTTGGAAGTGTTCTGAATCTATGAAGCTGGCTTCTGCATCTGAAATGTATTGGATTCTTTTCTCAATGCTGTTGATGTGTTCCAACACAATCTCTTGAAATCTCATTTCATGTTCACTGCCATTTCTTCTTCCCAGATTTTGAGATGTATTACTCTCATGAACTGAACCAATTGTGCAATTCTTCACTTCCCTTTTCAGAAGATGAGCTGTGCATTTAAGTAAACATAAACTAGATTATGACATATCCTTAAGTGCATATATCATTCAATATTGTAACAGTTTTTCCCATGCGTTTTATTTCCTTCCATTAGAGCATACTGAGTGCTACCATAAGTTGAATATTTACTTAAACAGATAATGGCTGAATCACACTCATTAGAGCATAAATTCTCCCTTTCACATTTTAGATTGGATTTTATTCCAGGCTTATATAATTCCTTCTAAGCTGCTATCTCATTCTTCTGTTCATTAAAGTTTTTTTTTTTTTTTTTTTTTTGTATATCAAAGCAAGTTCTCTTTTTCCATTATCAAAGTATTGAAAAGACTTTATTTTATATATAACCTGCAAATTACTTTTAGCAGCACATTATGTCATGAATATTTTAATATTATCTAATATTGTTCAGCAAAATATTTCAGTGACCACACTGTGTTCTATGTATCTATTCACCAAATTTATTTAATAAAATCTATATATCTACTTTGCTTCCATTTTCACAATTCTTTTTCCAATTTTTTTTAATGTATTTGATTGTTTCAGGGTCTCACCCTGCAGCTAGAACTCACAGTAATCCTCCTGCTTTCAGCTTCCTCAGCACTGAGATTAAAAGCATGTGCCACTATGCTTGGACTCTAGCAGGCTCAGCTTGCCCTGAGGAGGGGCTGGCATGGCATGTGAGGCCAGGATTGAAATGCAGTCCCTGCATTTGACTAAGCTTGTCTAAGCAGGTGCTTTAGTCCCACTGAGCTATCTTGATGGCCCTTCACAATATACTTAATGTTTCATGCTCTTGACATAAATTATTAGTGAAGAAAATTTCTATGCAAAGGCCCCTAGCATATTGAGCTGTTGGTACATATCTCTGAATGGGCATATTTTTTAGACAAGCTGACTGTCCTTCCAAAGTAGTCTAGAACAACGTGCTTGCATAGTTTTCAAAAGGAAAATAGAATTACAAACACTAAACTTTCAGAAAACAATAGCACACAATGAAGAGAAAGTTAAACATTATTTTATTACTATCTTTAGTGGTTAAGATTTTGTTACTTTTCTAAATTTATAGCTATATTTATCAACTACATCTATGTGTGTTTTAGTAAAATTATGGAGCAATAAAAAATACACCTGAGTCTATTAGTCTTCTATATGGCAGTACTACCAGTTTATAGATATTTGAGAATTAGATGAGTTTAATGAACACATAAATGCATGCACGCACGCACACACGCACACACACACGCACACACACACTTAGCCTCATATTTAACTCAGGCTAGCTGTTCTGTACATGTGAGCACTCTGCTTACTATAGAAAAGAGGTAAAAGTAATGTTTACCTCAGTGGTGATTTGAGCACGGGTGAAGTCAAGCATGTAAATCTTCTACCAGGCAAATAGACAAGTGTTTATGTTCTGTTCAACTACAGAAAGAGTGTCTTAGTTATGGTGCATGTAGCAGTAGCTACTTTTAGTTGAACAAGTTGGTGATCATAGTTACTGTAGCTGTGATCATATTCCAAATAATTGCTGCAATTTAGTTGTAATTCAATTCTAAGTTTTAAATTTTTTTGTATTTTTCTTATTAAATTCCTCTAATATTAGCTTTTTGTAAATATATTTGGTTCAGGGTCTACAGGATGTTCAGGGCCTCACTATGTACATTAGACTTGTAGTGATCCTCCTGTTTTCAGCCTCCCAAGTGCTGGGATTACAGGCACATGCCACCATGCCCAGTCTCAATTGCGTGTGCCCTGGGTGCAGGGCTGGCATAGCAGGCCTGAAAATGAACCCAGGTGCTGCACTTTACCTAAGCAGGCACTTTTGTGCTCTGAGCTATCTGGATGGCCTTGCTATTAGCATATTTAAACTAATAAACTATGCATGATAATATGATGTTATTTATAATAGCTACTATCACATTGCTTGTTATTTAATAAAAATTAAAATTAATTTAAACTTTTCCTTTTTTTTTAATATAGGGTCTTGTGCCTTGTAGTGATCCTCCTGTCTCAGTCCCAGTGGTGCTGGGATTACAGGTGTGCAACACCATGCCCAGTTTTTGGGCTGGTAGGGTGCAGACCTCCAGGGCTACCACAAAATGGGGTACTGGGAATTGAACTTGGATCCTTGCATTTGCCAGGCAGGCACTTATACTGAAGAGCTATCTTCCTAGCCTGAACTTTTCCTTCTTTAATGAAATATTCAACTCTTTGTCTTATAGCTCAGTGGACAGTGCCAGAGCATTTATGTTCCAAAACTCATTTCTTTAATTGTCATTCAACATATCACTTTTTTTGACTTCACTCTTTCATACATGAAGGAGATGATATTTTAGTTCCTGCAAAGGCCCAGATGAAAAACTGTATTTGATTCTATAATTTCTATTTACTTCTTCATGTGGGTAATATCTTTTTCTGCCCAAAATTTACATTCTTTTGAGTAAAGCATTTTTAGTATCTGAGTGGCAAATTATGAACATCAACTTGAGATTGTATTAAATTGTTTCCAGACATCATTACATCATAATGCTCTGACATTAATTCAGCAATTTCTTTAAGAAAAGATAGAAAAAGGAGTAGATCTTAAATTAAGAAAGCATCTTTCAATATATAAGTATGTCAAATTTAAATAGCTTCTCCACTGAATATTTTATTTCATCAATCAATTTATATTTCCCAAACAGTAACTTCTACCATTTCAGTGATATATTTTGTCCACATTTCTAATATTTTAATGTCAGGTGGAGACATATATTGTACTTGGAGTCTAATTTGAAAATTATTCTGACCTATGGCTTACTAGATAGTCAGTTATTTATCCTGAATGGATGGTGGACATTGTGAGTTCCTCTCAAATTCTACTGCAGTTGGCATTGATGTGAATTTATAAAATTTGAATAGTTTATGTTCTTGTCAATCTTGATAGGTATCTATTTAGGTTTTAGAATACAAATTGCATTATATCAACCATTATTAGCTCTACAAATAATGTGCTGACTTGGTGGAATTTCCTGTTACTGTAAAGATTTTAGAGTTGATTACGACTGTAATATTTTTTTTTATTTCTGTCTATATTCTGCATAGACCTATCAAAAACTTTAATCCCCAATATGGGCTATATCATCTGTGTTTTAGATAAAATAATGAAATGTATCTGTAGAGATAAGAAACTAGCATTTTGAGAAGCAGAGAGCAATAAACAAAGCCCAGGGCCAGTTGTTGTCTGTTAATTAGGGATTCCAGAAAGCTGGAATTTAGAGAGGGAGATAACAGCTTATCCTGATGGCTTTTTGATTGTTGTCTTCTCCCTTGCTTGAGATGGTAATGATTATCTCCTCCCCTCCTTGTAATCTTTTTATTTCACATTTGTGTGAGCCTAGCATTAGACAAATAGTGAAGGTCAACAGAGATTATTGTCTTTCTTAACTAAAGTAATTATGCACATGAGCACATTCCTTAGCCCCTCTTTGAGTACTCAGTAAAAGTAAGATGCTTCTGTGGGTAGGGGCTCACTTTGAGAGAGACGTATCTCAGTGAGACCTCTGAGCTGAATTCATAGGGTCTTCTCATCGTTTCTTTTGGCATGACACATAACGACACACAACACTATCTAAATTCTGATTAATGTACAGCTAATAACTCCAACAAACTGTGTATTTTCAGGTATGAACTTTGGATGTCAAGTAACATATGCAGACTAGACAGAAAAAAACCTAGGTTCATCAGGAAGATGACTAATTTCAGGCACATCAAGACCGTTTATTTTAGATGGATGCATTTTGTTTCCTTGTGGGTTTGGTTGTTGTGGATGAATTTTGTTTTGATGATTCACTTTTTTGGGGAGGAGGGATACTGGGATTCAAACTCATGACCTCACACTTGCCAGGCAGGTGCTGTACCACTGAGCTATACACGCAGCCCATTTTTGTTTATTATTGACTAAAATTAATTATTTTCACATGGAAATATATTTTCTAGATAAAATCATGAAACCAACATTTTTGGGTTTATGTTGGTTGTAGTTGCTTTTAAATCAGCAAACTACGTTCCGTTATAAAAATTCAACCACACTAGGATACAATAGGATCCAGATTTATAGATGGGAAAGAAGGCTCTACTGTTAAAGAGTTTGTTTGTTCACTTGCATAATGAAGGTCGTCATAGAGTGGTTGATACTACAGGTTAACTGTAAGGGTATATCAAGATAATCTGTAGAAAGTTTATAGCCCATTGCCTGGACAGAGGAAATAGTCAAAATAATAGCTGTTGTTCCATGGCCATTTTTATTATTTTTGAGTGGAATTTTGGCTGTGCTTCCTTCTTTAGATTGTCTCTTACCAGGAATTTGAGCTTTGTATTTAATAGTACTTTCTCATTAGGCCAGTTAGCATATACTTTAAACTGTATTTTATTTTTAGTCTATTCCTTGAGAGAGCATATGTCCAGAAACTTCATCAGCCATAGAGAAGAGGAGCATGGTGAGGCATACACATTCAATTGCCAGTCAAATCTATCAAACACAGGATAGCATAGAGAACAGAAGTGCTAATTTCTGCTGGGATGTAGAAAAAAAGTTAATGTTTAACTTTTTCTTCTCAATTTTTTGACCAATTTTGCATATTTATAGCTGATAATGTGGACAACTAATCTGAAGACAACATTTATGCAACATAATAACCACTGTTGAATTCTTATCATTTTATTTAGGGAAATTCTGAGTGGTTTCTGATGTTTTTTAATATTTTTTTATTTGCCTAAAAAAAGAAAAAAATCCACCAAATATAAAGAAGTATTACATAGGAAAATGATGTTTACACTGTTGTTGAGGTACATACACCCACTTTTGTATAGGTCCTCAAATTCATTCCCAGATTCTCCAGAGAAATACATATCCAGAGAAAATCATATTGTTAGAAACACAGTCCATGATTTTTTCAAAATAGAGTTTTAATCTTATTTTTGGAGATGTTTTAAATGATAGTCATAAAACATGTAGTTATATAAACTGTATAACCATTAAGAAAGTGTAGGCCATATTTTACAATGATTTTTTTTTTCTACTCTCAATAATAGACAGAGAAGATCCACACATTAGGTATGTCTTTTGGTTGTGTATGCGTTGTTAACATATGTTACCCTGGTGTTTATTTTTTTAATTGGATAAGAATACTTATCTACTTATAAAATATTTGGACTATCTTTCAAAATTTATAAGACTTTAAAGGTCATTGTGTTTTTAAATAGTTTAAATTGTCCCTGATGACCTTCACATAGTATATGTTTATTTTACTTTGTTCTATTTTGCTTAGTATTTGTATGTGCTGCTGAAGTGAGTACTATTTTGCTGAGTTTTAAAAGTCCACTTGCTCCCATTTAATACTGCAGAAACTATTTTTTTAATTGGATATATTTGAGGAACACTTTGTATATGTAAACTGCTTTCTGAATTGATGGTTAAAGCAAAGGGAATGCTGCTTGAATTCTAGAGTACTGTACCTGCCACTATTCCGATGACAGGTATCAAGATGACAAACACAAGGAGATAGAGGGCGATGAGTGCAGCTTTGAAGGACTTCATTTTCTCTTGGAGGCCATTTTTTGGATCTAAAGAAAACAATCCCAACACACTGTTAGAAAACTTGTTCTTCTTACTTGATTAAAAAATGTAGTTGCTGCTTATATTATTACAATCAAACCTGTTGGGTTATACAAAGAGAAATAAAATCCTTATTTATAAAGTAGGGAGCACAAATGTAGACACAGAAAAAGCAGACACAGGTCTCACTCTGAACATCTATTTCATCCACTTACGAAATTTCCACAACTTTGCTTATCTCATTTTATTTGGTAAATTTCAGTATAGTGCCAATATATACAAGCATAAATTTTATTTCTCTGTGTATTTCATGGGGCAACATGTTCTAGTTAAAGTAAAATTCTCCAACTATAATTTTTTCACATTTTAATAAGAAAAATATTTATTTTTAAATTCATTTTCTTTACAAGTTCCATCTTAATAGTTTCATATTCAGAAACCTCTTATGATCTTAATGCACAATAAAAATTACTTTAAAGTGAAATAAAATGATTCACAATTACTAAGCTTTGGCATAAGTCACTGAAGCCCATACTTGGGAGAATGTATTAAAGTAACAATGATCATTTAACTTTATACTAAATTTAGTCTTATATGGAGCAGCAACTCACAAAATGGGGTGTTAATTGTGGGAAAAATATATTGAGATTGAGGAGAAGCAGTTATGGAGTGCTCTTCTTTGATTAACTGAACAAAATATCCATTAAATTTTTTCCCCTCTGGTCATTTATCTAATTGTTCAACAAAAACTGATTAATATTTGCTTTCAGCCTACAAGCATCTAAAATGAAAGCAACCTATCAAATATTGCTCTATAGCATTGTAAGGGCAATTATCAGAAAATAACTTTGAAAGCAGAGCAAAGAAAAACAATTAAAAGGGAAGATTGAAGAAAAAGAAAAATATGCCATAATACAAACAAGACGGGCCACTTCACCTTTCAAGCTGTTTAACTCAGAAGCCTTTGCGTCATCTTTCTTCTAATTCATCATCAAAATTATTCATATTCCACCTGTTACACATCTGATAGAATTCTCTGTTGCCTCTGTTCTTTCTTGCCATTCATTTGTTATCTGTAACCTCCTTTTACACAACACACAACATCTATCTGCCCTGAGATTGAGATTTATACTCCAGTGTTGCTTCTGTGGGAGCTCACATGCAATCCTCTAAAGCTTTAGTGTGTTGCTTCTTCCAGTTGAGACCTTGTAAACAGATATTCGTCCTTCAAGCCTTGGCAGAATTATAAAACATTATCCTCTGCCACCTTAAAAAAGCCTGTGGAGGTAAAGCTGAATATTGTTTGTTTTGAGCTCCTGTAACCTGTTGAAATTTCTTATTCAATTGTTACGGACAGAATTATGTGTCCCTTCAAAGTATGTTTAAAATACCATCCCCAATTATCTATAAAAGTGATCTTGATTGGAAATAGGAATCTTCCAGATGTACTCGAATTAAAATGATATCATACTGGATTAAGATTAGCCCTAATCTAATGACCGAGGTCTTTCTAGAAATGTTATACAAGAAGAAATAACAAGTGAAGAAGGGCGCGGAGATTAGAGTGATGCAGCCACAAGCCAAAGCACACCATGATGTGCCGGGGGCTACTAGAAAACGGGAAAGGATTCCTTCCTACAACTTTTGGGAGGGGGTAGACTTCTGTACACTTTGATTTCAGATTTCTATATCGCAGTACTATGAAACAAATTCATTCATTCATTCATTCATTCATTCATTCATTCATTCATTCATTGCCTGCCACGCTGGAGATTGACCCTAAGGAGCTTGCACAGAGTTGCCTTCCAGCCCCCTTTATCTTTCTGAGGTAGCATTTCTTCAGTTATTGAATTGCTCATGCTGGTTAATCTTGCTATTCTCAGCCATATAATTTGTGATTTATTTTTCATGGCCCTAGACTACTGAACAAGACCTTAGCGCTCCTGAGCGCCTTATCTCTCTTCTACTTACTGGGCGGGAGCAGTGCTGTCATTGAACGAGCATCAAATTTCACAGAGTCTGAGTAGCTGTCAGTGTCTTCCTGATGATCAAGAAAGATACTCCGTCGCTCCATTGTGCTGCCAGACACAGAGAAAAACATGATATGTGGAGGCCTTTCACAGAATGCATGAAGTCGGATTGTGTAATCAAAATCAAATTCCAGCACGGAAAAACATACAACTAATTATTTCAATTTATACATGTCATTTGTAACAATGCATTAAATTTGTTTGCAAGTTTTAATTTAAATATAAAAATATTTACCAGAAAACTATTTATGTAACTATTATGGAAAACCTTGTATCTATTTTGTAGATGTGTGTTTCCTGTGAGGAAAAACAACATTTAGAAAAAAATTCATATTTTCCAAATGACAGAAAATTACTATATAGTGGAAAACAAAAAAAAGATAATTTATTTTAAAAGAACAAATGGTTATTTACACTTGGAACAAATATTTCCTGTGACCTTTTATCAGAGGTTCTGGACTAAATTCATTTTAAACAGCTTCATAAATCATATTTTCCTTGCCAAGGGATTTGTTTTTGAATTTGCAAAATAAACTCTACTCACTGGGTTAGAAATAATAGGGAAAAAAGAATATTTTCCATTTATCTTTCTCTGCCTCCTTTCTTTCTTTCTTTCTTTCTTTCTTTCTTTCTTTCTTTCTCTCTCTCTTTCTTTCTAATCAGTATTCTATGTCACTATCTATAACTTTTATTTGTGTTTCCTTGTACTAGAATCAGTTAAAGCATCTTATACAAAGAGATTGTTGGACTTCTTACCCAGAGTTTCTGACATTTGTGTGGAGGGTAAGAGGTCAAGAATTTGTAACTCTAGGACCAGTGAGATGGCTCAGCGGTCTAAAACACCTGTTTAGGCAAGCTTAGATAACCACAGGGACCGCAATTCGATCCCTGGTGCCACATGCTGCACCAGCTCCACTCCCAGGGCAGGCTGAGTTGGTCATAATAAATAAACAAACAAACAAACAAACAAATAAGCAAACAAACACATATATCTATATAATTTATAACTCTACATAAATGATTACTAAGTTATAGTAGATGGGAGCAAGAAGTTCTGATGTACGATTGCACAATTGAGTAATTATTGATAATATAATATTACAAATTTGAAAAACCTATAATAAAAGATATTTTAATATAAGAAATAATAAATTTCTTATAATTATTAGGAGGTACATTATTTAATTTTTAAAAATTTCAGTTTATTTTTACATGTGTGTATCACATAATTTTTAATATTATTTGTGGGAAATTTGTGCAGTACATGTAGAAAACAAATTTTCATTCCTTTCAACATTCTCTTTAGCTTCTATCAGCCACTTTACCTAGCTCTTGATGTCATTCCTTTTTTTTGTGGACATATTTTCAACGTGTAATGTTTACATTGCTATGTGGAGTTGGTATATGTACATAACATGTACCAATTCTTTTGTTTTCAACTTGTTTTTGATGTAATACAATGTGCACATAGTATATCAATATATCACATTGTGTCCAATAAATGTGTGCAGTTTCTATTTTTATATACCAGTTGAAATAAATTTAATCAGGACTGGGAATGTAGTTCAGTGGTAGATTGCTTGATGAGCATATCTGAAGCTCTAGATTAACTCTCTAGCAAGCACTGCATAAACACACACACACACACACACACACACACACACACATACACACACAACATACATATATAAATTTAACTTAAAAATTAAAAATAAATATATTCAATTAAGAAAACCAATTTCTAAGGCTAGCCAAATAAGATTAAAGTGTCCACAAACAGGTGCAGGGGTCAGGGGTTCCATCCCTGGGGCCTGCCATGCCAGCCCGCCCCCAGGATGTGCTGAGACATTGATTGAGAGGCTGTCAACAGGTGGATCGCATCAGTCCAATCTAGTAGTAAGACCTTGAACACCCTGTAGACTCTTCCCTAAAATTGAAAAAAAAAAAAATGAAAACCAATTTTTTTTGTTGTTGTTTTGGGGTTTAAAGTAGATCTTGAAAATGTTATAAAGGTATTCCATCATCTCTAGCCCCTAAAATTGTACTCAGGAAATAAATGAAGTTGATTGCAAATAAAACAAAAGAAAAAAAATTCACAGTCCTAATAAGTTCTCATTATTTTCTACTTCTGGTCTTAAGATAATATGTTAAGAGCATTTTGTGTGAAAGAATGTATATGAGATTTCTTTTGTTTATTGGATGCTGTGCACTGTTCATTTTATTTGATTGATAATTTAACCATCTTGGGCACTAATGAGCAAAATATAACTCTGTAAATAACCACCTGATTCATGGTGTATGCACCTCATGCCCGGGCATTAGAGGAAGAGGAGAGATTAACTCTTGGTAGAAATAAAAAAAAAAAAGATAATATTTTATCAGTGTTTTGAAGAATAAGCAGAAATGTAGGGTGAGATTATTGGAGAACAGAAAATATGTTACCAAGCATAAATCCATGAACAACACAGAGTTTCAAGTAGATGAGCACCATGGACGCAGGGGCTAGGGTCACAGGGCTCAGCCAACCTGCAAAGTCTTCTAGCTGAAAGCGTCCACCTTATATCATTTCTCACTGATTTACTCTTTATTTTTTCTGATTGCAGAAATCAATCTGGCTCTTCACAATAAAATATTGAAAGCAATACACAATTAAGGAAAAACTATTTTGAAAGAACTATTAGCTGCTTTGAACTGGAGTAATATTACTAGTGTTACAAAAAATATTATCTGTTAAGCATTTTTTTTTTTTTTGCCTCAGAATACATTCATTTTGTGTTTCTCTAAGCCTCCACTTTTTGATCTATCTTTATTCTACTGTATTGATGGTGATAATAATGTCTTGCATATCACTCCATTTTGGACTGTGTTTTTTTTTTTTTCAGGGAGATTATTAGACATTTCAGAAAGAAAACTCTCTAGCCAGTGTCTGTGTTCTGGTCTAACTGACCATATTTTGTCTACATAACATCTCCGTTAGGAACAGGCAACTAGAAGGACAATGAACACCAAAATCTATTCAGTTAATGATAACATAAAATTATTCTTCCTGGATTCTCTGGAATATACTATTTCTGCTGGTTTTCAAGTGAAAGATAGAGCATGAGTCACCTCACATGTAATGTAGCAGGAATTAAGTTGCACGCTTTATAAATTGCATTATATTTTGTCATATAATAAAATGAATTCATAGTCATAAAGATCATTCCTTTAGGCACCAGGTCTTGTTCTCTCTGTATGGACTCCCATCAGCTTTACTTTAAATTCAATCTACAGGGCAAATGACTCATAAGTTTAGCTCTTGCACAGATCTCAGTTTTAGCTCCAGGCTCATATGTACAAGTGCTTCATAGGGCTAATCATATTTCTCTTCTACCCAAACTTAAGGATGTGCTTTGTCCCTCAACTTCTTTCATCCTCTATATCCAATTGCTAACCTGGTGGTTTAGTTTTTGAACACAGTGAACAAACTGAGGGCTCCTCCTCCTTCCCCCAAGGCCATTTGCTCCAGGCTCAACATCCTTTTCCAGGTGACTGTTCTAATAGTTCTTGAACTCATCTCTCACCTTCCTCTCCCACTCTCTGCTTAATTCCTCTCATAGTTTCAGCATGAGCATCTTCCACAGTCACACCTCTTTTCCCACTTTGCAACATCCCTGAACAGTCCAATAGGTTTCCAACATGCTCCTGAACAAAACATGGCCTTCAAGGAAGTAGGTCTTTCTTTGAGCATGGTATAGTATTTAAAATTGTGACCCCCAGCTGATGTCAGGTTTTCTTACTACACATTCACAACGCAGTTCATTTTCATGACCTCAATGGAGATAGGACTTCCTTCTCACCAACAAGGGAGCAATACTGCACTGCTGGTTGCCAGCTGAGTGTCACTAAGCCTAATCCAGCAACAATACCATCTGCCTGAAGAAGGCATAAGATCCCATGTACTGAGTCCCCCAAATGGTCCCCACGCTTTTACTTTAGATGTTAGCGATAAATCCTATGTATTTTCACCCAAACTTCTAACTCACAGCTATAAATGGTGTTCCTGTACCTCTTTACTAGGTTAATTAATTTTATGTTTACCACTTTATTGTAAAGGACCTAAGTGGCACACATGCATGGCTTGATGAAGAGAAGCACAGAGTGAGGTATGAGAAATGTGCCCTAGAACCTCCATGATTTCTCTCTTCAGCACACTGACCCCAGGAAGTTTTTCATAGTCAGCTATCCAGAAATTTTCTGAAATCAAATTTTCTATGTTCTTCTATGACGGCTTCCCTGCATAGGCATGACTGCTGATTGATTGAGTGAAAAAAACGAACAAAGCTGGTCTGCTCAGATTCTTCTCGGCCTCTCTGTGCAGCATTCCTTCCACCAAGGTACAGTATAGAACTCTCCTGGGCTGAGGAAGGTCTTATAACTCACTATCCTTTGCTAGGTCAGAATTTCTGTGAACTGCCATCAGAGGGAAATATGAACCAGGAATTGCAATTGAAAACTGAAATATATGGCTGGTTCCTATTCTGGAAGGCTGAAGTAGGAGAATTACATGTTCAGTCCAAGTCTGTGCTGTATAGTGAGGTAAAGGCAGTACACATTCTAATGTACTACATGGTGAGATCCTATCTCAAAAAATACATGTGATAATATTACCCTTCTTCATTTCCCGAAGCAATTCTGGATACCGGTGGTTATCACTGTTCCACATATGTCTTCCCACATCCAAGTTAGATCTGTGATATGGGTTTTCATCTCTTTAGTTCTGAGACCAGAAAGTTTCTGATTCTTAGAAAATGATTATTGTGTACATTCCATTTTAATGTTGCAGAGATAAATAGAAGTAAAATATTTAGCAAGATGACTAGATTTCACATCCCAGTTTATGTGTCAAGCAAAATGTAAATTTTGTCAATATAGAAATTCTTCTTTTGTACATCGAAAAATAAGTTTTTCTCTGAATTATAACTAAAAAACAAACAAAAATATTTCTCTATGAATGTCCCCATTTTGTTTTAGGGGAATTTATTAGTATATTATCAGATTGTTTCATTTCTACTTTAGTTATTATAGTTATAACAAGTAATGTAGTTTAAACACACATGAGGCCTTTTAAAAGCAAGTAAACAATTGAGACTATTAAAGTGTACCTTTAAGAAACATTTTCAAAGTCAGAGAAAAACTAAGTTGACATAAGTTTATTTTTTCAATCAAATGTTGAATGGTGGAGGATTGTGAAATCTTGTGGGTTTGAATAATCTATTAAAAGCATGTTCTCATGAAAAGTGAAATGAATCTGCAATGTCAGCTTATAAATGCTAAGTTAAAAGTTTGTTGACTGACAACAGGAAAATCACAGTGAAAGAATCCCAAAACTAACAAGATTGGAATCCTTTATTTCCATAGTAAAATTTTGTAACAATAATAAATAAGCAAAATAAAACTTCTCTCATCTCTTCATCCTAATATAGGCAAAAGCCCTTCATTTTTCACGTGAAACTATAATCTGTACAGATATATATATATATATATATATATATATATATATATATATATAACATAGTTGATGTCATAAAGAGCACACATACCTGATGTGAGCTTCTAAAAAGAATATGTTGTTTTACACTTCCAGTAATTTTTTAAATTTTAACACAGTGAGATACATAGTAATTCATCAAACATATATCTTATTTAGGTAGCCATTTTACTATATTGAAATTCTTAAGCCATAATAAATGATATCCATAATTTTGCCTTATACTTTTAAAATGTTCATTAAGGTCAGTTCACCATAGGTTCATTTACCTAGCAAAAGGGAAACTATTTTGGACTTCTTTGATCTATTGCCTGAGTTCTATTTAAAGTAATGATATTTGTTTTTCTTTTTTTATATTATGACTGGCTAAGCCTGCCCTGGGTGTGGGTTTGGCACAGCATGTGGTACCAGGGATCCAACCACATTCCCCTCAGTTGCCTAAGCTTCCTAAGCAGGCACTTTAGACTGCTGAACCATCTTGCCAGCTGTATATATTTTTCAACATATCAGTCATCTGTGAGTATAAAGGTTTTACATGCAACATCCTTGCATTATAGCATTCATGTTTAGGATCATATAGATGCGTACAGCTGTGTGGTGTTGTGGTCTGAACCTAGGGATCTGGAAATGCTGAATGAGCATCACACCTCGGTGTAACATCCTGAACCCAAGATTCATCTACATTTTGATACAAAGATTTGACTCATATCCATGGGTCCCTCTTCTTCCTCTCCTTCTCCTCCTCCTCCTCCTCCTCCTCCTGCTTCTTCCTCTTCCACCTTCTCCTCTTCATCCTCTTTCTCTTCCTCCTTCTCTTCATCTACTATCTCTCCTCCTCACTTCTTTTGAAAGTTGGGCATGATTATGTTTTTCTATTCTGACCTCAAATTGTTAGGCGCAAATGATTTTCCTGCCTGTTGAGTAGCTGGGACAACAAGCACCATTGTGCTAAGAAAGTTTCATTTTTGATTATTAATGTGAAAGAGATAGTTATGTAGTTATTTGTTATGTAGTACTTTTCTTTGATTATTGTCTAATTCATCAATTGTATAGCCACAAAGGAGCTTTATTTGATATGCATATATGAAAATAAGTTATTCACATGTAGTATGTATTTACCATCTGTCTATTTAAATTTTTTGAGCATTCTTCTAAAACTGTTTTCTAGTTAGACTTATCAACATTTTCACCTTAAGAATTGGAATAAACATTTACCTTGTATCATTATTTATTACTTGAGAATAAATCTTGTGATTCATATAAGAGTAGTTGTAAAGAAATCAAATAAAAATCAAATTACAGGGCTGGGGAGATAACTCAGAGGTCTAAGTGCCTGCCTGGTAAGTGCAAAGTTCCTCCTTCTGACTCCATTACCACACACCCTGCTGGCCCTGGAACCCTGGGAGCACCGTACTGGCCAGGGAAACCAGGCATAGTGGCGCATGTCTGTAACCCCAGTGCTGGGATGACTGAAACAAGAGGATCACTACTAGTCCAAGCTGCCTAGTGACACCCTGTACCAAACGAATAAAATAAATTTTTTAAAAAATCAAATAACACATTCATACAATCAATACCTCTATGGCTAAGGAATATGTCCATAAGACTGATTCTAATAAAATATACCTGAATTCTTCCTGATATCAGTTGTGCTCACCATTGGTAGTAAAGTCAAGAACAGAGCACATTTTAATGAAAAAGAATGTTTTAAACTAAAATTTTATCTTTGAATCCTGGCTTCCTTATTATCCAGCTGCGTGATTTTAGAAAAATGTTTTCATTTCTTTCAATTTCAGTTTCTTCATATATAGAATATAATTATAGCACCCGTTGAAACAGTTACTTTGTGGATGAGAAGGTACCTTGGCTCAGTAGTAGTTGCACATTTAGGAATCTACAGATCCCTAGGTTTAATCCCCAGCAGCAAAACAATAACATAAACAACAACTAAGAGAGTTTAAGTTTTTTTTTTTTTTTTTT